>CABHPQ010119981.1:18896-34905 GCA_902168405.1 Peromyscus aztecus | reverse complement strand
AACAAAAGCCCTCATCTCCCCACTCTCCCTCCCCGATCAGGCTCACAGCCTTTGTGCTCAAGTCTTTTGCCCAAGCTCGAGCCTTCATCTTCATCGATGAAACACACATCACCCAAGCCTTCACCTGGCTCTCCCAGCAGCAGCAGGACAATGGCTGTTTCAGGATCTCTGGATTGCTGTTCAACAATGCCATGAAGGTGACCTACTCTGAACTACTTATAAGTATGGTGACCTAATGATAACATCTGAAAGTGGGGCCATACTCCTTCCCACTGGGACAAGCCAGCCTTTAGCCTGGGGATGTATTTTTTCATAATGAGGAAATAAATGAGAACTTCCATTGAATACAGAGGATTAGTCACAAGCAGGGAAGACATATTTAGTGGATTTCTTCTTGTATACTTTACCGCTTTCAATCCTTTTGTTACAGGGTGGAGTAAAAAACGAAGCGACTCTCTCTGCCTATATAACCATTGCCCTTCTGGAGAGTTCACTTCCTGACACAGTAGGTGCCACATTGCTTCTCCAGCTTCCCAAACTATTCTAAATCTTATGGCTTCCTATCCTTCTCTAAAGTCAAATGGCTGCTTTCCTTTTAACAATATTTTTGCATTTATAATATTCCACTAATGAGCATCCACCTGCTCAATGAAATCTTGGATACGTTCCAAAAATCAAGCCAAAAACCCAGCTTAATTATTAGTCTATATTTAATAGTTTATAAAAAGAAATGGCTCCCAAAAGATAGAGGATAGCTAGATGATCAATGACAGAATACAGGAAAGAAAGAAGGAAACAAGGAAGGGAAGGAAGGAAGGAGAGGGAGGGAAGGAGAGAGGTAAGGAGGAAAGAAAAAAGAAGAGTGTAGGGGAATGGGAGGATTCATTTGAAAAGCATAAATGTCTACATCCTCCATGGTTCTTCCAAGGCCTGCTAGGACACTTTTTCATGTTGCTCAGGATTTACTGTTCTGCCAACAGCAACCTGTTGTCTCCAAAGCGCTGACCTGCCTAGAGTCATCCTGGAAGACAATAGAGCACAGGGGAAATGGCAACTTTGTGTACCTCAAGGCACTGCTGGCCTATGCTTTTGCTCTGGCAGGGAACCAGGACAAGAGAAATGAAATCCTAAAATCACTTGATAATGAAGCTATAAAAGAAGGTAGGAATGTGTGTTATCGTGTTTGTCTCCATCCAGTTCTGGTGACGGGAAACAGGGGAGTAGACGATGTGTGGAAATAGTATTACATTTTAGTTGCATCCCTAGGCACTCTGAGGTTTCTCCTTGGACTGACACATTAGAAAATTAGCCTTTCTTCTACACACAAACACCTTCTCTTCAGTGTTTTCTCCTAGTGTGACCCAGATCAGCAAATGTAATATCACAGTAGAATGCAACACCGTTCCAACTACCATTACAAAGGTAAATGTAGCTAAAACTTAACTTTCCTCTCTGATACACATATACCCGTCAGGAGGATCCAAGACTATAAAGAACAGGAAAAAAGAAACGACGCTTCACGGTTTTGCTTTTTCAACTGCAATTCAAAAGCCAATGGGAAACTTCCCTGAGTCATTTGGACTGAACACTGAACAAGTGATGTTTTGTAGGGTGTGAGGGAATTAATGAGTAAAAGAATCATGTCTGTTCTTATCTTCTCACCAAATCTGCTAGAGCATCACTGAGGGTGTAGTTTAATTAATACCTTAGGAATTTCTGTCTTGATATCTTTCTCAGTTGTACCCTATCATACCAACAACAGATGTTTTTACTGGTAATAATAAATCTGGGGATATTGTGAGTAAAAATTTTAAAACCTACTACAACCTTCTTCTATTTCCTTCTTTCAAGATAGAGACATACAGTCATTCATTGGCTACTCACACTTCTAGTTATTTCTCTATTTTTACTCTAAGACAACTCCGTCCATTGGGAAAGACCTCAGAAACCCAGGAATTCAGAGAGGTATCTGTACAAACCACAGGCTCCCTCTACTGAAGTGGAGATGAATGCCTATGTCCTGCTCACTCTCCTCACTGCCCAGCCAGCCCCAACCCCTGAGGACCTGGCTTTGGCAGTGCGCATCGTGAAGTGGATCACAAAGCAGCAGAATTCCCATGGCGGCTTCTCTTCCACACAGGTCAGTGACTTCCTTCAGAGTCCCATGCAGTGAGGGCATTTGAACAAGAGATGAAGGAACAAGCAAAAGGGGAAGAGAGAAAAAGAAAGGACATTTTACTCCTGGGTATTTTGAGTCTATAGGAAGTGAGGGATGATACATTCCGTAATTAATTCTTCTAGTTCCTGTGTTCAGATACAATAATTCTCTTCATACTTCATTTAATGAAATAGGCCTACATTGCTAAGAACTCTAATCCAGACCCAAACCTTGATAGAAAACAATGGCAAAACCCCTGGAGTATCCAGAATCCTATACATAATCTCTTACCCTAATAGCACATAGTGTACCTAAACAATGATACTTAAACTAAACTGACATCTTTATCATCCTGTGGCCCTTTAGGCGAGGCCATTTCCAATCTTCTGACAGACTCTTTTAATCTTATGTGTAGAGAAATTGCCCTCAGGTTTTCCCCAAGCTAGTAGGAACTCCTGGTGCCCAGCTTTATCTCTCCACATTTGGAAACAATCAAGACTGTAAACTATGTGCTTTATCATCTAGTCAGTATAATTCTCATGAGGTAATAATTTCCAAAACTATTCATCTACCGTAATATGTATATAATATGCTCTTGGTATTCAGGGTATATATGGCAGAGTTAATCTCCAGAGAGGGATAATGAGGAGGTCAGTTCCTCTAAAGGAGAGTAATGTACAAACAGGAGCCTTCCATGACATTAGCCACCCTGCTTTGAATTCAATTCTTTCATCCTTTCACCTCAATAGGCAGTCTGCTTTGTAAATACAGTAAAACCCTCACTGCATGTTTCTGTTCTCTTGTTGGGCTCTGCAGTCAGGATAGCATCTGGAGCTGGCTTGGGATAAGGACGGATCCTGTGGGAGAGATCCTCTCTAGAGCATGGAGTCCATCTCCACAGATTATGCTACCAAGGAACAAGGCGAGGAAGGACAGCACTAGATTACAGTTTTTCCTTTATTTGATAAGATTGGATCATGGCTAGCACTTGGCCATGATGTTGATGTCTCTTGAGTGTTCATCAGTGCAGAAGAAAGTTTGGTGATGAGAGCAAGAATGCCATTTTGTTGAAAGATGCTGGGCATCTTCATGGGAATCAAGGACACAGGAAGAAAAACAGTAAATGCTAGGAGGAAAATCTAATTGCATTTATTCTTTATGCTGGTTTGGGGGATCTGCATATGATAGGGCGCTCTGTGTAAGGAGGGAAATTAAGTGGACGTTTCTGGTTCTCAAATATTTCCTAAATTAAAGTCTAGAGATCAAATAACTAGAGACAAAACCTCATGACACTTTTGTCACAGCCTCTGGAAGAGCCCGAGCCCTTCCACACTGATGCTATCCTGAACTTCTACACTCATCCCTCACAGGACACTGTGGTGGCTCTTCATGCTTTGTCCAAGTATGAAGCAATTACTTTTGTCAGAAGTCAGAAAATTCCTTTGGTGACCATCCAGTCTTCAGGGACATTTTCTAGAGAGTTCCAAATAGAGAACAGCAATCGCCTGTTGCTGCAGCAGGTCCCACTACCAGACATCCCTGGGGACTATGACATCAGGTTGTCAGGGGAAGGATGTGTGTATGCTCAGGTAAGATTTTGGGAAGTGGTGAATATACACCTGGGAGCCTCTTTCCCCTAAATGGAAAGTTTCCCTTTGCCTACCTGCACACATCCAGTGCAATGGAGGTAAAGTACTTCTATTCACTACTTGTCAGACAACTCTAAGATACAACGTGCACTTGGAGAAACAGGAGTCTGCATTCACTCTGCGGGTACAGACAGTACCTCTGACTTGTGATAACCCCAAAGGCCACAACAGCTTCCAGATCTCACTAGAAATCAGGTATGAGCCTCTGTCTCTCACTTGGCTACTACAGTGTTGTCTTCCTAGAACTCTTCACAGAATGGGTTCAGAGATATCTAAAGCAAGACTCTTCATTAGGATTTTGCTCTGTGGGGGGAAAAAAACATACTTGACTTCAGCAAAGTGAATAATGAAGAACTATAGCATTATAATCTCTAATTAGCATATTTTGGGGGTTCCTTTCTCACCCACTATTAGGGTGAAATAATAGATTATTCTTTTTTCCATGATACTTCAATGTGGCCTGTTCTTCTTCACCAACAAAGGCAAGCCTTCCTGGTCTTTTAAGATTCCATTTTTCTAGAGGGAAAAAAAAAGATATTCTGTTCTTCTGACACATGTCAAAAACTTCGTATAAACTATAACCAGCAGTGGGTGCTAACTACAAAAACTGAAGGGATCTTGGATGGAAAGAAGACTTTCACAGTGTGACCTATTATCTTGTTTCACCACAGTGTGAATGAATGTAGCTTGTTTTTTTACTCTTTGGGGGCCTACCACCCTGCTCCCAAATAAATACCTGGAGACTTATTCTTACTTTATGAATGTCCAGTCTTAGCTTGGCTTGTTTCTAACCAGCTTTTCTAACTTCACTTAAATTATCCCATTTCTCTTTAGCTATGTTTTGCCCCTGGCCTTTTACCTTTCTTTATTCTAAGTATCTTGCTTTCTTTCTTACTCCATGGCTGGCTGTGTGGTTGGTGGCTTGGCCCCTGGCTCCAGTCATCCCCTCCTCCTTTTCTTGCTCCTCACTCTTCTTCTTGAGCCTAGATTTCTCCTCCTATATATTCTCTCTGCCCACCAGCCCCACTTATACCTCTCTCCTGCTTAGCTATTGGCCATTCCACTCTTTATTAGTCCAATCAGGTGTTTCAGGCAGATAAAGTAACACAGTTTTATAGAGTTAAACACATGAAACATAAAAGAATACAACACTTGCAAAGCTACACAGAGAAACCCTGTCTCAAAAAAAAAAAAAAAAAGCATGCAACATATCTTTGCATCATTAAACTAATATTCCACAACGGTCGTGTGTGTGTGTGTGTGTGTGTGTGTGTGTGTGTGTGTGTGTGTGTGAGAGAGAGAGAGAGAGAGAGAGAGACAGAGACAGAGAGACAGAGAGACAGAGACAGAGACAGAGAGACAGACAGAGAGAGACAGAGACAGAAACAGAAACAGAAGACATCCTCATCCGCAATTTTCAGGTTCCATACATATTAGTTCTTTGAGAAAGGTCTCTTAATAGGCCCAGGACTTTCTAAGCAGACTATGCTGGCTTGTCAGCACACCCCATGGATCTGTCTATTGTTGAGGAACTCTACAGATGATATTGTTATGCAACCTATTTTCAGAATTATTTATATTGACAGTAAAGGCCATATATTTTAAAGTATAGAAAAATCACACAGGGCATATCAGGAATTGCTACTGTACCTCAAAAGAGGCAAGATTCAAAGTAGTAAAAATACTCCTTCCATCCACTTCTCTGGTCTGCAGTTATACAGGGAGCCGTCCATCATCCAACATGGTGATTGTTGATGTGAAGATGGTATCTGGTTTCATTCCATTGAAACCAACAGTGAAAAAGGTAGGTAGACCAGATGGTTGGATTTCTGTATCCTCAGACCAGAAACTTGCTAACTTCATTGTAATAATGCCATCCTGAACCAAAGAAACATTAGTACTAATTTAACAAAATTGGATTTATATAATTCTAACTATAGGTGTGGACTGTGATAGCAACCAGCAGATGAAATATAAGAAAGGTGTTTGAGTTCATTGCATTCACAATCTAGCTAACAATACTTTTTAAAGTATAATGAACTTGGTCAATAATGATTCAGGGGGAAATATTATGAAATACCAAAATTGTAGATGTGGTGTTTTAAGAACTTTGAAAATTAACAAGCTAAGATCAATAGCCAGGGACACAAAAAGATACTTGCACAGAGAATGTGAGGTAAGTGAGGACTATCGAATGCAGGACCACTTCACCTTCAAACAAAAGTCAAAAATACCGATTGCTAAGTCAGGTCGTATTCTGGCAGGCCTCTAGTGGAGCGGCATTCACAATCTTCTTCATGTATTTTCATTCTTATTGGAAAGTCTCTTCCAACTCACTTTAATGAACCGGTGACATCTCTTTCTATCATCTTCCATCCCTCAGTTCATTTGCCTTCTTCACCCCCAAGGCCTTTGCCTTTTCAGTAACACGTTGTTTTCTCTCATTGCAGCTTGAAAGATCAGAGCATGTGAGCAGAACAGAAGTGAGCAACAACAATGTCTTATTATATGTGGATCAGGTGAGGGTCCTTCCTGCCTCCCTAACTGTGTCTAGTGGACAGTCCTTGGATTATGGAGGTCAGGTGAAGGTCCTTCCTGCCTCCTCAGACATGTCTAGAGGACAGTCCTTGATCTCTGTAGGTCAGGTGAGCATCCTTCTTGCCTCCTCAGACATGCCTACATGGCTCTTGTGGGGAAAAAAAAAGCAGGAGAAAAGCAATTTAAAGGAAGTCTTTTAGAGAGGCACCTTCCCTCAGTTCATACTAGATGATATTTTAAATTGTCATTCCTGCCCGGGAAACATGGCTCAGCAGTTACGAGCACTTACTGCTCTTGAAGAACACCAGAGTTCAGTTCCTAGACAGGACAAGGAAGATGTAAGGTACTGATAAGCCACGAGCCACATGGCAAAGTATAGATTAATAGAAATGGGCTAAATATAAGAATAAGAACTGGATAATAATAGGCCTGAGCTAATGGCCAAGCAGTTTAAATAATGTAAGAATCTGTGTGTTTATTTTATAAATGGGCTCTGGGACTGGCGGGACATGCGGGATCTGGGAAAAAATTCTACAGCTACATTTTTAGCTAGAGTTTTCCTGCCTGGCCCACAGTCAGGACAAATCTCTGTCACCCGCCTGTCCCACAGCCTCTCAGACCCAACCAAGTAAACACAGAGACTTACATTGCTTACAAACTGTATGGCTGTGGCAGGCTTCTTGCTAACTGTTCTTATCTTAAATTAATCCATTTCTATTAATCTATACCTTGCCACGTGGCTCATGGCTTACCAGCATCTTCACATGCTGCTTGTCATAGCAACGACTGGTAGTGTCTCTCTGCCTCAGCCTTCCACTTCCCAGAATTCTTCTCCTCCTTGTCCCGCCTATACTTCCTGCCTGGCCACTGGCCAATCAGTGTTTTATTTAAACAGAACGATATCCACAGCACAACTCACAACTGCCTGTATCTCCAGTTCCAGGAGATCTAATTCCTGCTTTTGGCCTCCACTAGTATATATATGAACACATAAATAATAATAGTAATAATAATAATAATAATATACAAATCTTGAAATTCTATTTCCTCATTGCTGACTTTCCTGGGACTTATCATAGGGTCTTAAATCAGCAGGTCAAAAGCTTTAACTCTCACAATGAACAAAGCCCTACATCACACACTAAGGTGGAATATGGATTTGGGGAATAGTTTAACAGACTAGAAAAGTTTCATATACTCCCAGGAACCTCCACTTCAGTTCCTCCCATCTCTACTCTAAAATATAATCACCATACACAAATGTGAGCAGTTACAAACACAGTGACTGTGAGGTTAAATGCTGTCCATGCATAACTGTTTCTCAAATACCAAGGACTGAGTGATGCTGAAGAAAAACAGTGGCCACCGCCGTGACTCTGGATTATTTTTCTCTCTTTGCCAGGTAACCAATCAAACACTGGCCTTTTCCTTCGTCATTCAACAAGACATCCCAGTGAGGAACCTGCAGCCTGCCATTGTGAAAGTGTATGACTACTATGAGACAGGTGAGCAAGGGATTAGGAAGTGCCCGAAAGCAACTTGAAGTTTTCACTTTTTTCCTTTTCTTCTTTTTTTTTAAGACAGTTTCTCAATATGCAACCCAGGCTGACCTCAAACTCTCAATCCTGTCTCAGCCTCCAAACGCTGATATTACTTGTATATATACCACCACACCCAGTGTTTAAAACGATTATTTATCAGTGACACATTATATAGGCCAGACTGGCAAATCTGCTCTTAATAAAAGAATGTGAGTGTGACAAACATTTGTAAGATTTCAATTTATTCAGCCACTGATGTCTTGTTCCTACCCGTTTGTCCAAGCAATCATGTGGGAACAAACATGTCTAAATAACTCAAGGGACCAAAGTTTGACAAAGAAGTGTCTATTGGTGGAAAGACACACAAATCTTCTTCTGAATATAGCAACACAAAGATGAAAAATTATACAAAGAATTATAGTAGGAATAAAAAGATAAGAGAGAATTATAGCCTGAGTGGTCATTGTTGACCAAAGAGAGAGAGCAAAGCCAGAGCTGGGGAATTAAATGGGGGTTTTCTGTGCTAAATGTTTCAGGATAGAAGAGTTCAAGAAATACTGAAGGAAAAAAATCAGAAATATAGAAAGGCATCTGAGAGGACACACATCTCCATGGATCACTCCCTGTATTCTGCTCAAACCCTGTAGAATAAGCACACTTCAATATTCTCAGTTGGGTGAATTATTCTGGTGTTGTTGCACATTTGTTTATTTATTTCGTGAGAGCGAGGCTTGCCACGGTGCCTGTGGAGGTCAGAGGGCAATGAGGAGAGACGGTTACTCGCCCTCTGCCATGTGGATCCTGAGGACTGAACTCACTGTGGTCACTAGGCATGGCAACAAGCGCCTTTCCCCACTGAGCCATCTTGCTGGCCCAGGATAAAGGTGTCAACCTGTGGCTTCAAGGGGGATATTTCCTTTGCTTGGTTTGTCTGATGTCCCCAGAGAGAAGACTTTTCAGTAACCGTCCAGGTTCTGAAGGAGGAAATTGATCAGTGCTAACACACCCACTGTGCTCCACAAAATGCTCTTGCATCAAAACTCCCATTCTCATTTTTTCTCCATGTCTTTCAGATGAAGTGGTTTTTGCTGAATACAGCTCCCCCTGCAGCTCAGGTGAGCTCCTAGTACTCCTTGCCACAAGCCTTCCTCTGACCAACCTTCCTTCCCTTCAAAATTACCCAAAACTTTTGTTAGATGAGCTCAGAACCATCTCACCGTGTGCAAACACAGCATGGTACACCTTGGGATTAGCACACTAACCCTGAAGACTCCTCTAACTTCCTTACCAAAGTATATTGTAGCTTATGGTAGAAAATCCAGTGGATCCCATTCTTTACCATGGCCAGTTTGCTTTCCTGCAGAAAACCCTGCTATCCATTCCCAGTTAGAATTATATTCACCTGACCTGCTGTTTTCTTCTCTCCACATTCACAGATAAACAAAATTTTTGAAACTCATATCTGAGGACAAGACATTCCTAGAATCCCCAAACCCAGGAACCTTCGAGATGGTGATTTTTGTTTGCCTCTGCAATACAAATACTGAAAAAGTGTGGTAAATAAATGCCCAATGATAATGATAAATCTGTTGAGTTATGTAAATGAAGGTGTTGTGGTTTTAATGCAAAATGTCCCCCACAGGCTGGAGTGTTTGAGCAATTACTCAGTCCCAAGCTGGTGCTTTTCTGTGAGGTGGTGAAATATTTTGGATACAGGTCCTAGATGGCAATAGGAGTGAAGCTTGACAATTTTAGCCTAGCCAAGTTTTTTTTATTTTTATTTTTATAAATTTTAAACTTATTGCAGGAGGGAGGAGGTCTTAAATACAGGCTTACAGCACAATGGAAGAACCCCAGAGGGCAGAAGTTTGCTATCGGTGTTTTACAATCTTGCATCTAAGCTGTTAATGCCCATTATGCAGGATACACAGACAAGAACCTTCCCTTAAGCATTCAGGAGGTTGAAACCTAGGAGGGAATTAGCATAGGGAGGATATCAAGGTCATGGTCAGCAAGCAGGGCAACAGTTACCCAAAACGGGGGCCAGAGCCCTACAGGTCCCCCTTTTACTAATAAATGAGCTTCTGACTTAGGTTGCGTGGAACATCAGCAGGTCACCTTACCCGTCATGGAGATGCCTGCCCAGGCCACACAGGTGCTCTGTCCTAGGTTGGTGAGCACCCCCCCCAGGAATTACCCATCTTTGAATACTCATTATCATACAGGCTCAATCGTGTGTGAGCTGCCGAGTTAACTGCTGCCAAAGATCTCAAAGTGGCGCTGGGCTTACAATCTGTGTGTTCGACACAGAAAAGACCAACAGAGGTCCTATCTCACCCATAGCCAGTAGGCTAAAGGCAACTGAGCCATTCCCTTCCTTAACGAGCCTTACTGCAAAGTCCTTGTAAGATGGTTTCCAAAAGCAAATGGAACTTGAGTTTATAAATTTATAATTTTCAAAGCCAATCAAAATGTCCATAACTATTGAATTAAATGTATCATGCCCAGTAGAATGAAAAATTAAATAACTGTGGTAGCTACTTTTGCTGCCAGGGTCTCCACTGTGCTAGCTGTAGTAACCAATTATGAAATGGTAATCCCAGAAACAGTAGCAGCAGTAGCCGCCACTGCTATAACAGCAACAACGGCAGCAGTGATGTCAAATTCTCTTCTGGAGCATGTGGGCTTGGATACAACTTCAGGAACACAAACCGCCAAGGCCCATTTTTCTTGATCCCAGCACAACTTAAGCTGGCAGCTCTGCAAAAGAACAATTAAGAACCATAAAGAAAAAACAGGCAGCTCACAAGGAGCATAACTAATGGTCTCATAATGGCTACATTCAGGCTCATATATTTTAAGGTATCTTCAAAGGGGGCTAAATGAATTTCAGGAGGCCAATAAATGTTGCACAGAGCTACTCCTGAAGAGTAGGCACTACACCAGCTTGAAGAGTATTGGGAAAATGAAAAGGCTTAGCTGGCATGGTACTGTTAACAAATGGAGGTCAGTGACCTTCAGGGTTATCCTTATTCTCTAAGGTGTCTGGGTGACACATTCTCACCAAGTTTTGTATGCTTCTTGATACATGGAGTATGAGGAATCCATTTCATACGTTCTTGCATCTTGGACCTAAACATTCCTAGCCACTATGCTTTCCCTATCATGATAGGCTGTATCCCCTGGACTTGAGAACCACCAGCTCATGGCCAGATGTTTAAACACATGAGCCCTTTGGGACATTTGAGATTTAACCCTAACAGTTAGTTAGTGTCTTAATTAGGGTTTTCTATTGCTGTGAAGAGACACCATGACCACAGCAACTCTTATAGACAAAACATTTAATTGGGTTGGCTCACTAACAGTTTCAGAGGTTCAGTCCATTATCTTCACAGTATACAGATGTGGTGCTGGGCTGAGAGTGCTACATCTTGCAGGCAACAGAAAGTCAACTGACTGTCATACTGAGTGAAGCTTGAGAAAAGAGACCTCAAAGCCCACCCACACAGTGACACACTTTCTCCAACATTGCCACACTTCCTAATGGTACCACTCCCTTTGGCAGCAATTATCTTTCAAACTACCAAATTTAACCTCTTGTTCTGAAGCCTGTGGCAAGGCAGCATGTCACAGGGGAAAGTCACTTCCTTCAGGGGTGGCATTCAAAGGAGAAAAAGAAAAGGACATAATCCCCTTGGTGACCTTTCTTGCTCCCATTGTTCAACCCCTTCTAAAAGTACCAAAACCTCCCAATTGCACCACAGGCTGAGGGCCTGTGCTCTCAAAGCCTTAGTTCCTAATGTGGCCTTTTGGGAGGTGATGGGAATCTTAAGAACTTGATGGTGTCCTCATCGGACTGGTGGGACCTGGCTCCTACTCACTGGCTTCCTTTCTTTTTCCATACCCATGAGGTAAGTACTTTATTTAGCTTTGCTGTGGTTTGTTGTGCACTGTGACCTCTGTGCTCCCTCACCACAGGACCTGAAAGAGCAGGACAATCAATGAGTCAGAATGAAAAGTTCCCTCTCTAAGTTCATTGTGGCAGACAACTGGTACAGTAACAAAAGGCTGTCTTAATGAAAACCCAATGGCAGTGTTTATTTATGCCACTATGAAACTGGAGATATGAGTTGAGAATAATTTATTAAGAGTATTATTTTATTGTGGAAGCTGGTGGGATCATTTAAAAACAATGGTTATGAGACTCATGGTGACCCATGCTTTAAGTCCCAGCTCTCAGAAGGCAGAGGCAAGTGGATCTCTGTGTTTGAGACCAGCCTAGTCTAAAAGGCGAGATCTAGGAGGGCCAGGGATACACTGAGAAAATCTATCTTGAAAAAACAAACAAACCAAAACCAAAACCAACAACAAAGATCAGTGGTTATGTAACCGGATATGGTGTAGGATAACAACAATGGCAGCCAGAGCTGTGGTGGGAAGGTCACAATAGGTCTGTCTCAAGGAAGCTTCTACTTCTTAAAACATCTTTATTTAATTTTTAGGCAAAGCCAAAATTGTTTGGGACAATACAAGAAGTTCTAGAACAAAATGAAATTCTCCTCAGAGATTTTAACAACGGGAACTTCTCTGGAGATTAGACCCAACTGCCTATGCATTTTTTTCCTGGAATCCACTTCAGTCAAGAGACAGGGTCAACAATGTATTTCAGAGTCATTATGCATCTTACTTTGAGGTGGAATTAGGAATCGAGACTATTCAACTTAAGCTACGTGCAGACGAATGGGATTTTAAGCAATGAATGCTGTTAGGAGACACACATGAGCAATGTGGATGCATGGCTCAGGTTCTTTGCACCTTGTTGTAGTTTAGTGTGTGTTCCCTGTTTGCTCCTGTTCTGGTCACAGTAGCTGAATCCTTTTTCCCCCAGTACAGTAATGAAAGATTACCACAGGGTGGCAGCAAAGGTTAAAAATATAAGTACTGCTCTTTTATTAACACCATACAAGAAAGTAAGAAATGGACAACATGCTCCAGTGGACGGCCCCACGTCCACATGCAGACAGTCAGCTCTAACTGGACTCAGTGGACTATAAAAGAGGAAAATAAAGAAGAAGAGGAGGAAAAGGAGAAGGAGAAGATGAAGTTGGGAGAGGAACATGAGGAGGATGATATGATCAAAATATATTGTATAAATATATGAAATTCTCAAAGAATGAATAAAATAAAATGGTCAAAAGGAAGAGAGACAAAGAAAGGAAAATAAGTGTGGAATGATAAAATGATAAAAATACATCAATAAAGTATCTAGTGTAATATTTGATTCTCTTTAACCTACCAAAGTTGCAGGGCAGACACATGTGGACAGAGGGACTAAATTCCATCCTGGAACAGTGGTCCAGCCCATGGCATTGCAGGACAGGAGTCAGGCCCCATAGATTCAGGAAATGCTCCTTCCCACTCCATGACTTTTGGTGACTAGTTGATCTGCTGAAATGCAGACATAGTTTTCAAATTAGGTCACTGGGCTTTCCCTAAAAGGACACTGATTATGTGGTGAAAGCTCTTCCCTCATGATCTAATAATTGCCCAAAGGCCTCCGTCTCTTGATACCACCATGTTGGGAATTGGTACTTTCAAATATTGAGTCTGTGACAGTGCGGAGATCATAATCAACAGCAGAGTCAAAGTGACAGAATAATGTGACTCCCACAGACACTCTGAATCGGCTATTGAATAATATAAATAAACCTACTGACTCCTCCCTTGATTTTTGTAAACAGAAAAGTTCAGGTCAAGTATATAAAACTCTGGTCTGAACTATAAAGATCATCAAAGGCAATTCCCAGACATCAGCCAGTTTACAGAGAAGGGAAGTTGACTTCCTTGAGGAAACACCCTGGTGTCACCAAACATGGACACAGTTCCTTCCCTAAAAGGACCTCGGACCTTTAGCAGGGTAAGTGTACACTGAGGAGAAAGCAGTAATTAGATCCTTAAAGAACAACTGGACACAGGCTTTAACATAACACTAATTCCAGGAAACATAAAATATCTTTGTAGCCCTCTAGTAAAAGAAGGGGTATATGGGTGTGGGGATGATAGTTAGGAATTGAATTAAAAGATTGAAATCCAGTAAACTGGAAAGTCTATAGGAAATAATAAATTTCTAAGCATGTGCATGACTGATAAAGTATATACATTTCTAGGCATATATGTGACTTACCAAGGCAACATCAACAATGTACACAGATCTAATGAAATGATCCACAGAGGATAGTTATTGACAACCATGCTAATTGTGCTGATTAAAATATTTAGATCCTTTTATTAGTAGGTGACCAAGGCCAGACTCATACCTCAAAGTCCCTTGGTGCCAAAGCTCAGAGTACAGCATTTTTAAAGACAAAAACAACAATTACATTAGTGTCTGAGTGGGGGTCAGAGCAACATCTGTCTTTTTGCAGGGCTTAGTGAGATCTTCCAGACACCACATGACAATTATTTTTGGCGTACACTTCCTCTTAGTTATTTTAGTTTTACGTTTTAGCCAGCTCAAACTTCAATTATTTTGGTTAATAGGGCTGGACCATGGTCAGGTCACAGACGGTCTCAAAATAATAACCAAGAAGGATGTGGCCATGGAAGGTGGGGGGACAAGGTAGAAGACTGAGGAGTGTGGAGACAGAAACATACTAGTCAGGACAAGACAGCATCACCTTAGCCATTTCACTATAATGAGCAATGGAACTGAAGTATAATAATCTCCTAACAAGAATAGCTAAAGACTAATTGGATATAATTTTGAATTCTATAAAACCTTTTAGAAAAAGACTAACAAATATTTCGCACTATTCCATAAAATAGAGAAGGAAGGAATGCTTCTTAACTCCTGTAAATAGAAGGAAATGCTCAAATAAAACACTTCTACAATCAGTATTACCCTGACACCAAAATCAGATAAGGAAACAATAAAAAGTAACATAATGGCTTTGGTGAACATAGATACAAAAGTCCTCAAAAATGCACAGATTTAATTTCACTTTAGAAAGATCATGCACTCAGATTAAGTTGTCTCTTGTTCTCAAATGCAATAATGGCTGGACAAATTAGTAAGTGTTCTGAAGCACATGATCATTTCAATCCATGTAGAAAGTGGTTGATAAAATCAGATCTTTCTCCTTCATAAGAAGAACTGGAGAAGCTGAGAATAGAAAGAACATATCTCAGTGTAATAAAGTCTATGTACAACAATCTGTAGGCATCATTCTGTTGAATAGAAAAAAATTAAAACATTTTTTCTAACATCAAGAGTAAGACAAAGACTCAATTCTGGCCATTATTATTGGATAAAATATTTGAACTCCACTGGGTGTGATGGAGCATGCCTTTAATCCCAGCACTCAGGAGGCAGAGGTGAGTAGTTCTCTGTATTTTTGAGCCAACCTGGTCTACATGATGTGACCCTATCTTGAAAAGAAAAGAAAAAAGGAAAGAAAAAGAAAAGGTCCTTGAAATTTTAGCCTGAGCAAATAAAAGGAGTCAAGAATGCCCTTTTTGCAGATGATAATGGTCTTAAAAGACCCTAAGACTCTACTAGATGACTCTTATATCTGATAAATATTGTCAGAAAAGCAATAGAATGAAAACTCAAGGTACAAATATTGCATTCATAATAACCTCAAATAATGAAAAATCTGAGTATAAACATAATCAAATGCATTAAAGACCTCTCTGAAGAGAACCATAAGTCCTAAAGGAAGACACTGAAGAAGACTCTGGAAGAGAGAATGACCTCCCGTGTCCACAAATCAACAAAATATTGTGAAAATGACAATATTGTTAGAAATTATCTGGAAATCTAATACATTCCTTCCACTTACCCTCCTCATAGAAATGGAAAAGAAGCTAAATATTATAAAGAAACACACACTTGCACACACAGAAACAGAGAGGGGGAGAGAAAATACTAAAGAGAGACAAAGAGAAAGAGACGAAGATTCCGAATGAAAAGAGCCATACTGGATGTGTTATGATAGCTGACGTCAATATGCACTGCTGAGCCACAATCGGCTACAATCATCAGATTCTCCATAAAGGTGCCAAAAGCACACACTGAGAAACTGTATTAAAAGTGCTGCTGCAAAAACTGGATACCTACATCT
>CABHPQ010119981.1:0-18796 GCA_902168405.1 Peromyscus aztecus | reverse complement strand
AGAAACTGTATTAAAAGTGCTGCTGCAAAAACTGGATACCTACATCTAAAAGACCAAAAACTACATCGCTATCCCTCACCCTATTAAAAAATCAGCTCATGATAGATCCAGGTCCTTAATGTAAGACTTTCACTTTTAAACTTCTAGAAGAAGACACAGGGAAATATATAAAGATTTTAATAGGACTCTAATATCTCAGGAAATAATATCAGGTGTTAACAGACAGGGTTCTGTGAAGTGAAGAAAGCTACTGAACAGCAATGGAAGTAACTCCCAACAGGGTAAGAAACAGACTAAAGGAATGAAAGAAAACCTTTTCCAGTTATTCATCTAACAGGGAATTGATTCAAAATATATATATATATAATAAAGAGAGAAAACATGTAGACCTGGAAAATATAAAGTCTATGACCCTATAGCCTGTACCCCTATCCCTAGCTCCCAGGAGGCAGTGACAGGAAAACATGAGTTAGGCTGGGTTATCCTGGGCTACATAACAAATTCATGGTCTACTTAAGCTGCAGAGCATGCCTGATTTTTTTAAAAAGAAAGGAAGGAAGGAAGGAAGGAAGGAAGGAAGGAAGGAAGGAAGGAAGGAAGGAAACTCCCCCCAAAAACACCAAAGTGCCTGATTGATTTTTTTTTAGAAAGAAGGAAAAAGAACTCACACCCTAAAAAAACAGCAAAGTACCAAGCAATCCCATTAATAAACAGAAAAATTAACAGAACACTTTTTAGATTATGTGAGAAAATGTTCACCATGCTCACCCATTAAGGAAATGGAAATCAAAAGGTAAACTGGAATGTTAACTCTCCCAGGCTTAACGGCTACTGTGAAAAAATAAATGCAATGGATGTTGGTGAGGATGTGGGGGAAACGTGACTCTGCACTGTTGGTGAGAATTTAATTAGTCTGGTCAGGCACCCTCTCCACTACTGCTGGGAGTCTTAGCTGGGGTCATCCCTGTGGATTCCTGAGAGTTTCCCTGGCACTAAGTTTCTCCCTAGCCCCATAATGGCCCCCTCTATCAAGTTATCTCTTTGGTGGTTCTCAACTCTCTGTCCCTCCCACAACTCAACCAATCTGATCCCTCATGTTCCCATCTCCCGTTCCCTCCTCTCCACCCCTCCTGTCCCCAGTTTACCCTGGAGGGCTCATCTATTTCCCCTTCCCAAGGCGATCCTTGGGTGTCCCTCTTAAGGTCCTCCTTGTTACCTAATTTCTCTAGGGCCGTGGTTTGTAGCCTGGTTATCCTTTGCTTTACATCTACTATCCACTTATGAGTGAATACATACTGTGTTTGTGTTTCTGGATCTGGGTTACCTAACTCAGGATGATTTTTCCTAGTGCCATCCATTTGCCTGCAAATTTCATGATGTCATTGATTTTTACCGCTGAGTAATACTCCACTGTATAAATGTACCACATTTTCTCTATCCATTCTTTGGTTGAGGGCATCTAGGTTGTTTCCAGGTTCTGGCTGTTAGGAACAATGTAGATGATTTTCTAAATGGTCTTATTAAATAAAAAAACACGGAGCCAAACATAGGGGTGAAAGCCTGAGAGAGATCAGGGAAATAGGGAAAGCCACAAAGGTAACCTTACCTCACCAACTTGGCAGCTTCCAAATGTGAGTTACTTCCTGTCTACCCACATCTATACACCTTGCTGTTCTGCCATCTGATCTGCTCTCTCCATGCAGCTACATCACTTCCTCTTCCTACACAGCTCTGTCACTTCTTTGTCTGTACAGACCTCCAGACCTCCAAGGATAACTAGTTTTAGAATTTAAGGTGTGTGCCACCACACATGGCTCTGTTTCCAGTGTGGCCTTGAAAACACAGATATCCTGCTGGCCAAGTGAGAAGATTAAGGGCATGTGCTACCACTGCTTGACTTCTTTGTTTACTGTGGTGTGTTATACTGGCTGGCTTTTTCCCTCTGATCTCCAGGCAAGCTTTATTTATTAAAGTACAAATAAAATATCACCACAGAATAATGCTGCTATGAACACAGTTGAGCAAGTATCCTTCTGGTATGATTGAGCATTCTTTGGGTATATGTCCAAGAGTGGTATCACTGCGTCTTGAGGTAGATTGATTCCCAATTTTCTGAGAAAATGCCTTACTGATTTCCAAAGTGGCTATACAAGTTTGCACTCCCAGCAGTGGAGGAGTATTCCAGGGAAAAAAATTTGCAACATAAATGTGTGTGTGTGTGTGTGTGTGTGTGTGTGTGTGTGTGTTTAAAAATAAAATAATACAATATGTTTAAACTGTGTGTAAGAGGTGGACAGAAAATGAAGTTTCACTCATTGCTGGTATGAGCTTGTTACAGAGAACAACTTAGCATGTTTACAAGCATTAAAAATATTTAAAACTACATCTTGGAAAATTGAGTCCTAACAAACCTCTTTGTACAGGCAAAAGAGGAAAGGATCTAAGCCTCTACTGAGAAACAAAGAGATTGTAAAGCCATAAAATGCACTCAATCCAGCCACATGGAAGAATTAGCAAAGCAGCCAGGCATAGTGGCACAGTATTATACTCTCACTTACGTGGGAAGCTGAGGTAGAGGAATATCTTGAGGCCAAGAGACCAGCCTGGGGAATATAGATAGACTCCATTGCAAAGTGACAAAACAAAATGAAATAGGGCCATTTTAATAATTATGAACATAGAAAAATATCCTGACGAATTTTCCAGAATCTAGGCAGTGCATGCATATAGATAGTTTTACAGATGTTAACCATTTTGCAGCAGTTTTGGTTGTTTGTTGGTTTTTATTTTAAGACTTGTGCTTTTGTTGTTTGGCTGGAGGCTTTTGTTTTGTTTTGTAGGATGAGTATTGCACCCATGACCTCCACATGCTGTCACTGAGCTATATTGCCAATCCCTCCTCCAAAGACTCCCTTAGTGAACCCAATATGGTGCTGACCACACTATGTCCCCGCTGCTCTCCAAAAAATAACAAGGCATTTTCTAACGAAAACTCAAGAAATTAACAAATTCATATATAAATGTAAACAAAAAATTGAATAGTCATGTGTCACTTAGATATGGGGACATATTATGAGAACTGCACCATTGACTGGCTTTGATTTCATCCTTGTACAAACATTACATGGTATATTTATGTGTGTGAGCCCACAACTGACTCACTTTCCCCAGTTTGAATCTGAAGTCTATTCTGAGTCCATAGAGTGTGGTGGTATTGTGTTCCCCAAAATATTGTGTATGCTAATAAACTTATCTGGGGTCAGAGAACAGGACCGCCACAATATTAAACATGAGGATAGGCAGTGGTAGCACACGCCTTTAATCCTAGCATTCCAGAGACAGAAATCCCTCTGGATTTCTGTGAGTTCAAGGCCACATTGGAAATGGCCAGACATGGTGACACACGCCTTTAATCCCAGAAAGCGAGTCTTTAATCCCAGGGAGTAGTGGTAGAAAGCAGAAAGGTATATAAGGTGTGAGGACCAGAAACTAGAAGCATTTGGCCTGGTTAAGCATTCAGGCTTTCGAGCAACAGTTCAGCTGAGAGCCATTTGGATATGAGGACACAGAGGCTTCCAGTCTGAGGAAACAAGACCAGCTGAGGATCTGGAGAGGTGAGATAGCTGTGGCTTGTTCTGTCTCTCTGACTATCCAGCATTTCACCCCAATACCTGGCCTGGGTTTGATTTTATAAGACTCTCTAAGATTCATGCTACAATAGAGTATGTTTTGCTTGCTCCAGGGCTGTGAGAATGTCCTGATTAGCCTGTAGAGGGTCCCTGAATGGTTGTGAGAAAGTCTGGATCAGTCCACGAGAAGGAACATAATATCTAGCTAGACACAGGCTGCTGATACCAGCTGGAGGTACATTGAGATAGAAAATGAAACTGCCTGCTCCTTGACTCAAGGACAGGATAGATAGTGGTTGAATGCCTGTGCTGTGCATTGTTCCTCTTCTGTCCTTCAAGACTCTATATAAGCTGTCCAGCATTGACTGGCAGTCCTCTCAACTCTTTTCTCTCTTCTTCATTGTCTCTAGAATCCGCATGCCTCTACCCAGCTACCCAGCTGACTGGTCGGCAGGCTCCAACACTTATGCAAATGCCCATGTTATAGGTCAACTGTTTTCTGTGGTCTCTCTAATTATAATTGTTAATGCATGTTAATTGTACAAATTAGTAGGATCATACCCACACATGCTGTTTCTACCCTCCTTCCTTCCTTCTCTACGCCCTCTGCACAGCCTCCTTTTTGGGGCTCTTAGAGTCCCTCTTCTACTTCCAGCCACCCAAGGATTTTTCTTTATCTTCCACATATGAGAAGAAGCACATCACAGTTGTATTTCTGCATCTGGCTTATTGCACTTTCCATCACGACCTTCAGTTTTACCCATTTTCCTTCAAGTCACAGGATTTCATTCCTCTTCATTACAGAACAGCACGTGTGTGTGTGTGTGTGTGTGTGTGTGTGTGTGTGTGTGTGTGTGTGAGAGAGAGAGAGAGAGAGAGAGAGAGAGAGAGAGAGAGAGAAGCACATCACAGTTGTATTTATGCATCTGCCTTATTGTACTTTCCATCATGATCTTCAGTTTTACTCATTTTCCTGTAAGTCACAGGATTTCATGGCTGAATAGCCCTGGTGTGTGTGTGTGTGTGTGTGTGTTGTATTTTCTTTATTTATGTGTGATGGCATCTAGGCAGTTTCTTTATTTTTGGCCATTATTAACAGTGCAATAATATGGGCTGGAGAAATGGCTCAGGAAATGAGATGACTTGTTTTCTTGCAAAGGACTCAGGTTCAGTTCCCAGCACCCACATGGAGGTTCACAACCATCTGTAACTTCAGTTTGAGAAAATCCAACACAATCTTCTGGTCTCTGTTGGTACCAAATATGCACATGTTATACATACATACATACATACATACATACATACATACAGGCAAAATGCTCATATACAAAAAGGAACAAATCTAAAAAAAAACACCTAACAGTATAATAAACATGTATGTGAAGTGGTCTGGTATGATGACTCCATTCCATACACACACACACACACACACACACACACACACACACATACATACCACACACATAGATATATATGGGTTATCTAGATCACATGGTCATTCTAATAGGTGGCTAAAGGGGCACAGAGAACTTCTGTGCTATTTTCCATGTATCATGACTGTACTAGTTTATATTTTCCCCAACAACATACAAGGGCTCCCACTTCTCCACAGCTCAATAGCTTGTATTCATTGTTTGGGGGTTTTTATTTTGGATTGTCATTATAATTAGAGTGAAATGGAATATCATCATAGTTTTGCTTTGCAATTCCAACGTGGCTAAGAGTTATTGAACATATTTTTACTTACTTTTGGCCATTTGTATTTGTTCTTTTGAGAAGTTATCTATTGCTGTGGGATGGTCTGTATGTCAAATTGCTCTGATTGGTCAATAAATAAAACACTGATTAGCCAGTGGCAAGGCAGGAAGTATAGGCGGGACTAACAGAGAGGAAAAAAGAACAGGAAGATGGAAGGAGACACTGCCAGCCACCGCCAGGACAAGCAGCATGTAAAGATGCCAGTAAGCCACGAGTCACGTGGCAAGGTATAGATTTATAGAAATGGATTAATATAAGATATAAGAACAGTTAGCAAGAAGCCTGCCATGGCCATACAGTTTGTAAGCAATATAAGTCTCTGTGTTTACTTGGTTGGGTCTGAGTGGCTGTGGGAATGGCAGGTGAAAGAGATTTGTCCTGACTGTGGACCAGGCAGGAAAACTCTAGCTACAATCTATTCAGGTCATTTCTCCATTTTTTTGATGGTTTATTGTTGCTGCTGTTCGTTCCTTTGTATACTCAGGATGCTCCTCTTCTCTTGAATGGACAACTGGCAAAGACTTTCTCCCACCTGTAGGCGGTCTCCACCCTGCTGCCTGTCTTCTTTCTGTGCAGCTCTTCAGTCTGATGTTCTCCCATTTGTCAGCTGTTTTTGTTTCCTCTGCTTCTGGGGTGCAGGAATGTAGCAGTAACGTCCTCGCTACCGCCACCCGTTCACCATGTCCAAGCAAAGGCCACACAGGATCTCTGTCTTAGGTTGGTAAGTGCCCCCAGGCATTACCCGTCTCTGAATACTCATTATCATACAGGCTCAACCATGTGTGAGCTGTAGAGTTAACTGCTGCCAAAGATCTCAAAGTGACTCTGGCCTTGCAATCTGTGCATTCGACACAGAAAAGACCAACAGAAGTCCTAACCCAGCCATAGCCAGTAGGCTAAAGGCAATTGAGCCATTCCCTTCCTTAAGAAGCCTTACAGCAAATTGGAGTCCTTGTAAGATGGTATCCCAAAAGCAAGTGGAACTTCAATTTTATAAATTTTATAACTTTCAAAGCCAATCGAAATGTATATAACTGCTGAATTAAATTTATCATGCCCAATAGAATGAAGGATTAATTAACTGTAGTAGCCACTTTTGCTGCCAGGGTCCCCACTGTGCTAACTGTAGTAACCAATTGTGAAAAAGCAATCCCAGAAACAGTAGCAGCAGTGGCCACCACTGCTATAATAGCAACAACGGAGGCAGCGATGTCAAGTTCTCTTCTGGAGACTGTGAGCACCATCTGTGTCTTACTGCCACAGTCCACTGGCATGGACACAACTCCAGGCATGTGAACCACCAAGGCCCATTTTTCTGGATCCCAGCATGACTTAAGCTGGCAGCTCTGCAAAAGAAAACTAAGAACCACAAAGAAAAACAAATAGCACACAAGGAGCGAACTAATGGTCTCATAATGGCTACATTCAGGCTCACAAATTTTAAGGTATCTTCAAAGGGGGCTAAATGAATTTCAGGAGGCCAATAAATGTTGCACACTCCTGAAAAGTAGGTACTACACCTTGAAGAGGATTGGGAAAATGAAAAGGCTTAGCTGGCATGCTACTGTTAACAAATGGAGGTCAGTGACATTCAGGGTTATCCTTAATCTCCAAGGTGTCTGGGTGACATGTTCTCAAACATACTTGAAAAAGCGGTTACCATACATTACCTTCTGAAGAATCCAACTGCATGGCTACAGTTCGTAGGCTTATGTTAATGCTTGCCAAGGCCAGCCATATTGGGCTCTCAATCCCCACTGGCATCAAAAGGGGAGAGTTTTCCATGAAGGCCCAATAGGTCTCTGCCATGTTGGGATTTGGCAGCAGCCATAGGGTGCACACAGTGCTCAGGAACCCAAAGAGGAACCTCATTGTCCTGCGGAAAGACACAAACAGAACCCCGGGCCCACACCAACACCGGATCGGGTCTCCTCCAAGTGCCAGTAGAAAGATCCTTCTATCACACCAGAGGATGATTTGCAACAGGAGCACTCCAGTGCTTATCTGCAGTGGATAGTCCAGCAGAATCCACTGATAAAAAATTTTAAATACATAAAACAAGGGAAAGAATAGAATGTGGAGAGGAAAGATGAGCCCCTAGCTCCCCCCTTTTTACTTTAGCAAAATATGTTTTTTAGGTACGATGGCAGCATTCTACTATAGCCTGTCCTTGAGGATTATAAGGAATACCAGTCTTATTAACAATAGAAAAATCTTGGCAGAATTTTGAAAATCCCCTACTGCTGTAGGCAGAACCATTACCAGTCTTTATGCATGTTGGCACTCCCATATAAGCAAAAGCATGAAGACAATGATTCTTTACATTCTTAACCTTTTCACCTGAATGGGCAGAGGCAAAAATTAGAGAGGAATATGTATCAATAGATGCATGGACATATTGTAATTTTCCAAAGGAAGGCACGTGTGTGACATCCATCTGCCACACATGATTAGGTAAAAGTCCTCGGGGATTAACTCCCAAATGAGGAACAGGTAAAAATTCAACACAAAATAGGGCATGACACCATGGAGCGGTCGCCACATGCTGGGTTGGAGGTCACCACTCAGCCGCTGGAGGACTCAGGTGCCTCTGCTGCAAGAAGCTCAGCCCTGCGAGCCCCTGCCCTCTGCGGACTGAGGCTGTGGCTTCAGCTTTGGCTCTCGCTCTGCCCAGTGCTTGGGCTCTAGCACCAGTGCTCCATGCCAGCCTCGTGGCTCCCCCTCCTACCAGGGAGTACCAGCCCACACCGTCTACCTGAGCCTCTACTAATATAGCTTTAGCTTTAGTTAAACTTGAACTCTGACATTATCACTAAACAATGCATCATTAACCAAGCGCCACAAAGAGAAAGTAGCTAAGGGTATGGAAGGCAAGCATACTAGAAGTTGGGCCAATTTAAACTTTCTCTTTCTCCCATGAAGGGACCACCAATAATGAGTTATTCCCACCATAAGGGAAAAACAGAAAACATTTCCCATGAAGGGATCCTAAATATTGAATTATTCCCACTCTGAGGGAAAAAATAAAAAACATTTAAACCAAAATTAAGCAAACAGACAACAAAATTTTAAGCTCTGGGCTTGCTTGCTTGTTCAGCCAGCAGCAGTGAGGCCCACCTGCTGATTCTTTGTAACCCAGATGCTGCCCATCTATGCTGGCAGGCAGAAAGAGCTCAGAGTTCTAGCTATCCAGAAGCTTCTATATCAGAAAGAGCCCTTTCTTCCTCCATTACCACAGGGAAGAGGCTTTTCTCTTTCCTTCATCCTTCCTCAACAGGGCCCCAAAATCTTTAGTCCTAGTTTCAATATTTTTCCCCTTTTTACCGGGAAAATCCTTTTTTTCTTGATTAAAATTTTCTCCCTTTTCTTTTTTTTTATAATTTATTTTATTTTATTTTACAACATAATTCAACTTTACATATCAGTCATAGATTCCCCCGTTCTCCCTCCTCCCGCCCCCCCCACCCACCCCCCATTTCCATCTCCTCCAAGGCAAAGACTCCCCTGAGGATTGAGATCGACCCGGTGGACTCAGCCCAGGCAGGCCTAGCCCCCTCCTCCCAGGCTGAGCCAAGGGTCTCTACCAAGCCCCAGGTTTCAAACAGCCAACTCATGCACTGAGCACAGGACCCGGTCCAACCGCCTGTATGCCTCCCAAACAGATCAAGCCAATCAA
Organism: Peromyscus aztecus; assembly: GCA_902168405.1. Lineage (NCBI taxonomy): Eukaryota > Metazoa > Chordata > Mammalia > Rodentia > Cricetidae > Peromyscus > Peromyscus aztecus. The sequence continues at coordinate 9,733 of CABHPQ010119981.1, read as the reverse complement.
CTGTCTCACCCATTCCGAGGGCCTGATCCAGTTGGGGGCCCCTCAGCCATTGGTTCACAGTTCATGTGTTTCCATTTGTCTGGCCACTTGTCCCTGTATTCCATCCATCTCCGGTCCCAACAACTCCCACTCACACAAACCCTCCTCCTTCTCGCCAACTGGACTCCCGGAGCTCCACCCAGGGCCTGATCGTGGATATCTGCATCCAGCTCCCTCAGTCACTGGATGGGGCCTCTAGCATGACAATTAGGGTGTTTGGCCATCCTATCACCAGGGTAGGTCTCTATTGGGAAATTTCCTATCCTTCCCTCTTCTCTATTGGGAAGATTTCCTTCTTTATTTTCTTTCGTTCCCTTTGATCTGGTATATTAAATCCCCCAGAGACCAGAACATTTTGGAGAATCTGAATGAAAACTTTAGCTGTCCTGCTCTTAACAGTGGTGCCCTGCTGCTTCAGCAGTCCAATTAACTGTTCCTCGAGGAGCAACTGCGAGCTAGCTGCACCCATGACAATTCATAACAATTCACCCACCCTTACCTTTTCTTTTCTTTAAAATGCTGGCCAGCCTTACATCAGGTGTCCATCAGTGACTTCCTTCTTTCTCGGATCTCGGTGGAACCTCCACTTGTAGCAGTAACGCCCACACTACCACCACCCATTCACCATGTCCAAGCAAGGGACGGTGGATCAAAAAGGGAGACAAAAACATCGGGTCATTCATCTCAGCAGAATGCTGAATGCCATTTATTGAAGGAGGGAGGAGGCCTTAAATACAGGCTTACAGCACAATGGGAGAACCCTGGAGTGCAGAAGTTTGGTACCAATGTTTTACATTCTTGAATACTAGCTGTTTACGCCAAATGCAGGATACACAAAAAAAGAACCTCTGGTGAGCGTTCAAGAGGAAGGAAACTGGCAGGGAATCAGCATAGGGAGGACATCTGGTCAAGGTTAGCAAGCAAGGCAACAGCTACCCAAAAACGGGGGGCAGGGCCCAACACAGGAACTCTTTGACTTGAACTTTCTCTTCAATGATTCCCTCCATCAGATTCAAACTCTCAGGTCCTACATTCAAATCTTTGGTGCACTTTGGTATTTACACAAGGCCCCAGATCCCTGCACTTCTCCTTAGCCTGGAATGTGGAGACACAGTCCCACCTCCACCACAGAGCACTGCTGGCCAGGGTTCCTGGTGTGTGATGACCTCAGACATCAGTCAGCACTCCTGCTGCAGAGCTGCAAGCAGCTGTGCAGATTTCCACCTGCTGTGGCCTGGCCATCTGTGACCAGGAAGTGGCCACTCTGAACTCTGTAGGTTCCTTCTCAGTGCAGGTCACACAGAACCTGAAAGCAGACCCCAAGGAACTCTCACCAGCTAGAGAAAAACTGAAAAAAGGCTCTCAGCAAACTGCTTGAAATACTGAGGACAGGAGTCTGAAAGCAATTGCTAAAAAACATTAACTGAAAGAAGCTGAAGGTGAAACAGAGAACATTGCCCAAGAAATCATGACGGGAAATCTACAGAGACAACTGAACCAAGTCATAGGAACTCACAAACATCAGACCTGCACAGGACTGGACCAGACCCTCTGCATACAGGAGAGAGATGTGCAGCTGAGTCTGTTGGAGGGGCCCCTGGCAGTGTGATCAGGATCTATCCCCCAGCATGAGCTGGCTTTCTGGATCCCATTACCTGTGGATGGACACTTTACTCACCCTTGATGCAGTGAGGAGGGGCTTGGTCCTGCCTCAGCTGAATGTACGAGGCTTAGCTGTGCCCCATGGGAGAACTTACTCTTTTGGAGGAGGGGAGAAGGGCTTGGTTGGAGGGGTAGGCGGGTGGGAGTGGGAGGAGGGTTGAGAGGGGAGATCAATGGTTGGTATGTAAAATGAATAAAAAGATTTAAAAAAGAAAATAGAATATAAAACTAGGAAATGAGTAATTAAAAAAAGAAATCACTGTACTGTCACTGTAGTGGTCTATATGTATGGATTCCATCTGTAGGTACTAATTTGTAGCAAATAATGAAAAATCTTGATGGAGGATCTAAGAAACTGGTTTCTAGATCATATTGCTACCACATTAAGAGAAATACCTAAAGACATGATTATCTTAACAAAAGAAAGCCCATAGAGGTGTTAACATGGTCAGAGTTCTACTTCATCAACACAGAAGTGAAGCTGGATAATTTGGGAATGGCTGGTCAGCTGACAGCAACCCAGATAGAAAGGAAAACAGTCTTGGACACATCCTTCTGGTATGGTACCATGAGGTCATCAAGACCAGAAGGCAGACATCTGGTCCCTGGGCACAGGAGTTACAGAACTATCAAAGGGGGTGGGGTGCCTCATTCTGAGCTGCACGCCATGAAGATTTTATTTTCATTACTGAAAGAATTCTCACAGACTTATAAAAGGATTCCAAAGAAATCTCAAGAATGGATATTTCAGCCACTATATTTGAAAAGAAAAGAAAGAAATCCCAACAAGGCCTTCCTCTCTGGGTTTGGCAATAATTTTCCCCCTGTTTGCAGAGCTGAAGGAGACAAGGCAGAAATGTGGAGTCCACAGAAGAGCTGGGAGGGACCATCTGGTGGAAGAGTCATGCCCTTGGATCTCCTATACCATGGAGGGACCATGAGGGCCACCGCCACACACCAAAGCCACCAGTACCTATCCAGGGACACACAGTCCAAACTCTGACACAGTCAGGTGAAGTCTATCTGATGGGGTGGGAATGGTGTAATTGTGCATGCCTGTAGTACCATCAGGCAGGAGGGAGGCAGTATAGTCATGAGTTCCACACTATGCTATATAAAGACCATGTTTTTATATGAGTATTTCAGAGTAAATTGTAGAAAAGCATTCCTGGAAATTAAGAAGATACAAGTTGACATTGACTTTATTCCTTAAGTTTCTTGTCTCCATGCAGGCTGTGGCTTGTTTGAGAGGATCCCAAGGTGGTGTTCATCTGCCTCAAGTTGCTGGAGGCTTGTTACATGCTCTTCCTCCTGAATACCTCAAGGAGAGCTTTAGGAAATAGAGAGCTTAGGTGCTGCTATATTGAAGAGCCAGGGTGTCCAGTTATCATGTAGTGGCCAGGGCTTCAAGCTCTAGATTTGACATCTGGTCATATATGTGAAGATAAGGGAAGTAATGGCTCCTCCTGAAATCCAGAAACTCTCTGCACACGTTTCTAAGAAATGTTGATTTTAAACTTTTGTTTATCCACCAGCAATCCATGTGTTTACCAGGTCAGAGTCCAGCCTGCCCTGAACCCAAACTGTCATTTTAGGAGTTGAGGCCGCACATTGGACCTAACAGTGAGATGGTGCTAGCTAGCAAGACTGATGACCCAGATTCAATATCTGGGACCCACAGAACAGGAGAGAACTGACTCTTTCAAGTTGTCCTCTGACCTCCATATATATGCCATGGTGTGATTCCACAAAGCAGTGTAAAAGCCAAAACCAAAGGGGAAGAAAACCACATTTGGTCAAAGCTGCATGTTCCACATAAGATAGTGCTTGGCATCCAACCATGGCTCCACTGAACTGTCTAGAGTTTCCTTCCTAGTATGTTCCTCACTAGGACGAGCTTCAAGGATTGCTCCCTCATGGGAAGCAGAGGGGAGTAGTGCCCTTTGGAGGCTGCACACATCTCATGAGCCACATCATTAAACACAAGTCTAGGCGGTACTGTGAAGGGAATTTGCAAAGTAAATTTACTGATCATCTTCCTAAATAGTGGTCCCAAAAGAGATGGTCTGGGTGGGCCTGACTCCATCGGTTAGAAAGTCTGTAAATTATAGTTTAGATTTCTCTGACTCAAACAACAATGAAGGCTGATGCTGCTCTTTCCTTCTGCATGCTCCTTGCACTTCTGCCTGTGGCCATGTTCAGTTCATACTGTCGGTCACAGTCCCTCCCTGAACTACATTGCTGCTTCAGTTAACCCCATGGGTGTGGAGATTAATACCTGTAACAAGTGTGTTTACACACCACATTCCTTTCCATTCTCTCTCCTGTGTGTCCACAAATGCATATGCAGCACACATTGCTTCATTGTGTTGAGCAGGCATGCATGCATTCATCCTGTTTCCTGATTGTAGAGGTCATGTGACTAGCCACTTCTAGCTCCTGCTGCCTTGACTTCCCCATCATGATGAACTGTGAACTAGAAGAAAGCACTTTTCCCTTGAGTTGCTCTTGTCTGGATTTTTTTTTAATCAGCAATAGAACTTGCATTATGTGATTGGCAGGTCCATGACAAGTTCCAGGGTCTCATCACATATTGGGTCTCTTAAAGCCTAGAAACATAAACAGTTATGGGCCTTTAAACCCCCAGAAGAACCTGTCTCTGGTCAAAGTATCATACACAGGGAATCTTGATGATATGGACTCATTTCCCTGAACTGCAGCATGGCCCTGTATGAGGGTACTAACAATTTTGACATCACAGAGCAAAAGAAAGTCACAGATCAATGCATTCAATATTGGCTGCTTTTAGGATCTGGATTCACTATGAGGAAGTTTTCAATTTGGCTTAACAGAGGTGGAAAGACTGTTGCTGATGTGCTGCGGCATCATCCCAGGGGCTGCAGTCCTGGACTAATAATAAAGAGAAAGCCAGCCGAGCACCAGCATTCCTTGCTCTCTGCCTCCTCTGGCTACAGATACAGTGGGATAAGCCCCGCCCCCTCCTGCCACTAGGCCTCCCCTCCATGATAAACTGAAAGTTCTCAGATACAGACTCAAGGAGTTCACTAACGTGGATTGTGGGGGCAGATACGAGTTTAGTGAAAGAGTTATTGACACCATGGACAGACAGACAGACAGACAGTGAACCACACTGCAGAAGCTCTGAGGGGAGTTAAAGCCCAACAGCAGAGACAGACAGCATAGTGAGAGTTCTGAAGACAGGAATCAGGGCCTTTGATTATCTTTGATTCCAAGACAGGATTCAGGGAAGGGGTGTGGAGAAGGCAGTGTGGACAGCACACCTTCTTTAAGATAAACCTCACACCCCCAGGTAAAAAGCATGGTTCTTGGGTGTCTATCGACTGGAGATTCCTAGACAGCCTGGTGACACCTGTGAGAGGAGATGTCAGTGGCAGCAGCTGGGTGTGGAGTCTCACTTTACAGACTGTGCCCTCACTGTGAGCCAAAAGGAACCCTACTCAAGCTGCTGCCCTCAGGTTTTTGTCACATTAATGAGAAGAGTGATTGGAGTACACTTCCCAGAATATAAAGGGGACCATCTGTGGGCAGCTGCAGCAAGGTGGGGGACTTCACATTTATAGGTGTTAGATGGACAGCATCCTTAGCTTCAGGCAGGCAGAGGGTGCTACTCTCTGATTCTGAGATACATTCTTTTTTTTTTTTTTTAAATTTCCATTGAATTTTATTAATTTTCTTCTGTGTCGAAAAATTTTCCATTAGTGCTATTTTCATTTTTCCCCCTTTCTAATTTAATAAAAAGAAAAAAAAGGAAAGTTGTAACTAATAAGAAAAACTATATACAAAAGTACAATAACTATATACAATATATACAAGTGATGAATACCTAAACAATGTCTAGTTCATTTGTATCTGACAAATTCAGAGAAAATAATTCCATTATCTATCCTATTTTGGTAAGTCCAAAATATACCTAATTCACTTTCTATCCTAACTAATTTTCAACTATAACTAACTAATCTTCAGCTATAACTAATTAATCTTCAACTATAACTAACTAATCAACAACTCCCTCAGAGATCCAAGAAGGAAATAATATTACCTAACAAAAATAAAAACAAGAAGTGCATGCAAGCAGCTTCCAAAAAAATTGTGAGTTGACAGAAACAGCCAGCTGCCTGGACAGTCACCTGAGGTTTCTCCACAGTGTTGGGGCATCATCTTCAGCCTATAGGCTTAGCGTATCTGACAGACTCATTTGTGAAGTAAGATGTGCACAAGGTCAACAGTTCAACCTCACCTTGGGTGAGAGCAGTCCATATACCAGAAACACCTGAATTCCACTAGTGTCATGTCCTGATTCAGGATTTTAAATCTGAGATACATTCTTATAGGATTGTTTTTTTTTTATCAGTAGGAGTTGTTAGCTCAGACATCAAGGTTGGAAGTCAAAGTGTCTTAGCCACACTTAAATTGCTGTGAAGACACACTATGATCAAGGCAACTCTTATGAATGAAAGCATTCAATTAGGATCTTGCTTACAGTTTCAGAGGCTTAGTCCCTTTTCATCATGGAGAGAAGCATGGCAGCACACAGGCAGGTGCTGGAGCAGTAGGTGAATGAGATATCCTGATTTGTAGTCAGAGAGGGAGACAGATGCACACACACACACACACACACACACACACACACACACACACACAGGCATCTGGGCCTAGCATAGCATTTTAAAACCTCAAAACCCAGCCCAGTTATATACTTCCTCCAACAAGGCCACACCTCCTAATCCTTTTTATCCTTTCAAATAGTGCCTGGTGGCCAGCAGGCAGGGCTCCTGTGGGAAGGCCCCTCCCTCACCAAGACCTCCCAGGGGACCCTGCAATCTACAAGCCCTGCCCCCATACCCATCTGCCAGAGACCCCAGATACTTTCTGAGGCTCAGAAATCAACCCCTAGCTCTCATCAGGCCTAGAGAGCACTCATCAGGCCTAGAGAGAGCTCTCATTGGACAAAGCTGTCATTGGACCAAGAGTAACCTCAGAAGACAGGGAACCTGCCAGCCTTCATTAGACCAAAAGTGACTTTCTGAGAAGTAGAATCTGCCACCTCTCAGTGGACCAAGAGAGGCTTCCTGAAACACAGAATCTGTCAGCTCTGACTGGACCAAGAGCCCTGATAAGACCAAGAGTGAATCAGTGGGTCACAGAATCAACTAGCTTGGGTTGACCCAAGAGAAGCTCCCTGAGACACAGAATCTGCCTGCTCCAATTAGACCAAGAGCTAAGATAGGACCCAGACAGGACCCCGAGACACAGACACAAGCACAGAGTGAACCAACAGCAACTTGCTCAGACACAGGCACCTCTTATACCCATTAGAGGAGGAGATGGGGAGATGTCAAGGCAGAAGTACATATAACAACATAAAGAGCAATACAGCATCACCAGAACCTAGCCCTCCTCCAACAGCAAGACCTGAACATCACAAGGTAGAAGAAGCAGAAGAAAGCAACCTTAACAATAGCATCATGAAAATGCTAGAGGCCTTTCAAGAAAAAATGAAAAATGAAATTGAGGAAAAGACAAACAAAAAAGTAAAAGAATTCAATAAAGAAATTGAGAAAAAGACAAACAAAAAATTGGAAGAAATCTATAAAGAAATAGAGGAAAAGACAAATAAAAAAATGGAAGAAATCAATAAATCCCTTAAAGAAAATCATGAAAAAGCAATTAAACAGGTGAGGGAAACAGTTCAAGACCTGAAAAGGGAAATAGAACAATGAAGAAGACACAAACAGAGGGAATTCTGGAAACAGAAAATCTGAATAAATGAACAGGAAACACAGATGCAAGCATAACCAACAGAATACATGAGATGGAAGAGAGAATCTCTGATATAGAGGATACAATAGAGGAAATAGATTCATCACTCAAAGAAAATACCAAACCAAAGAAATCATAACACAAAAAGTCCAAGCAATCTGGGACACCATAAAAAGACCAAACCTAAGAATAATAGGGATAGAGGAATGCTGTGGGATGTTCTGTATGACAAATATGTTAATAAAGCACTGATTGGCCAGTAGCCAGACAGGAAGTATAGGTGGGACTAACAGAGAGAGGAATTGAGGGAACAGGAAGGTGGAGAGGAGACTGCCTGGGGCCGCCGAGAGGACAAGGAAGATGTACCGGTAAGCCACAAGCCACGTGGCAAAGTAGAGATTAATAGAAATGGGCTAAATATAAGAGTAAGAGCTAGGCAATGATAGGCCTGAGCTAATGGCCAAGCAGTTTAAATAATGTAAGAGTCTGTGTGTTTATTTTATACATGGGCTCCGGAACTGGCGGGACTTGGGAGAGAAATTCTCCAGCAACAGAGGAAGGAGAAAAATACCAACTCAAAGGCACAGAAAATATATTCAACAAGATCATAGAAGAAAACTTTCCCAACTTAAAGAAGGAAATACCTATGAAGGTACAAGAAGCCTATAGAATACCAAACAGACTAGACCCCCCAAAAAGTCTCCTCACCACATAATATTTAAACAACTAAACCTACAGAATAAAGAACATTAAGAGCAGCAAAGGAAAAAGGCCAAGTGACTTATAAAGGCAAACCCATCAGAATAACACCCAATTTCTCAATGGAGACTTTGAAAGCCAGAAGGAACTGGACAGATATAATGCAGACACTAGAGACCATGGATGCCAGCCTAGACAAATATAACCAGCAAAACTTTCAATCATCATAGATGGAGTGAACAAGACATTCCAAGACAAAACCAGATTTAAAAAATACCTTTCCACAAATCCAGCCCTATAGAAAGCACTAGAAGGAAAACTCCAACCTAAGAAAGTCAGATATACCCATGAAAACACAGACAATAGATAACCCCAAAGCAGTAAACCCCAAAGAAGAGAAGTACACATATACTACCACCAAAAGATAACAGAAGTGAACAATCACTGGTCATTAATATCCCTTAGTATCAATGAACTTAATTCACCTATAAAAAGACACAGGCTAACAGAATGGATATAAAAGCAGGATCCATCTTTCTACTGCATACAAGAAACACACCTCAATTCCAAAGATAGACATTACCTCAGAATAAAAGGCTGGGAAAAGACTTTCCAATCAAATAGTCTTAAGAAGCAAGTGGGTGTAGCCATCCTAATATCCAGCAAAATAGACTTCAAACTAAAATCAATCAAAAGAGATCAAGAAGGACATTACGTACTCATCACAGGAAAAATCCACCAAGAAGAAGTTTCAATTCTGAACATTTATGCCCCAAACACAAGGGCACCCTCATATGTAAAAGAAACATTACTAAAGCTTAAATCACACATAATACCCCACACATTAATAGTGGGAGACTTCAACACCCCACTTTCACCAATGGACAGACCTGCCAAATCAAAACTTAACAGAGAAATAAGGGACTTAAATGATGTTATGACTCAAATGGACTTAATCGATATCTACAGAACATTCTATCCTAAAAAAAAGAATATACCTTCTTCTCAGCACCCAACGGAACCTTCTCTAAAATTGACCACATACTTGGCCACAAAGCAAAACTCAACAGACACAAAAAAAATTGGAATAATCTCCTGTATTCTATCAGATCACCATGGTTTAAAGGTAGATTTCAACAACAACAAAAATTACAGAAAGCCTACAATCTCATGGAAACTGAATAATACCCAACTGAATCACCAATGGGTCAAGGAAGAAATAAAGAAAGATATTAAAGACTTCCTAGAGATCAACGAAAATGAAGACACCACGTACCCAAACTTATGGGACACTATGAAAGCAGTGCTAAGAGGGAAATTCATAGCACCAAATGCCCACATAAAGAAGTTGGAGAAATCTCACACTAGTGACTTAACAGAATACCTGAAAGCTCTAGAACAAGAAGAAGCAAAGTCTCCCAGGAAGAATAGACGCCAGGAAATTATCAAAGTGAGAGCTGAAATCAATAAAATAGAAACAAAGAGAACAATACAAAAAATCAATGAAACAAAGAGTTGATTCTTTGAGAAA
>CABHPQ010119980.1:0-12390 GCA_902168405.1 Peromyscus aztecus | reverse complement strand
CACTTGAAAAATACTCACAGTCCTATTACCTTCCCTTTCCAATTTAATCCTTTTTGCTTTTGGATCTTCCTCAATCCTTGAAGTTTACTCTAATTTCAAAATTCCATTACAAATGTTATTCATTCCAGAAACACACACACACACACACACACACACACACACACACACAATCAATAACTCCATTGTAGTTCTTATGACACATTTTATATTTTCCTACTGTGAGCAAAAAGTTCTTGCTTTTTAATTCATCAAACTTTTAGACATGGGGGAAAGGATTATCTTCTATTTTCTATTATCCACAGCACATATAATATTGCTAAAATGGTGGTGATGGACATATGTCCAATTAATATTTGTGACATTTTCTGTTTATATATAGAAAGAATTAGGTTTCTCTGAATGGGCTATCTCAAATTGGTTGACTCTAGGTGCTCTGGGCTATGAAATGAGAGAGAATTCATAAAGTCAAAAGGAAATCTGCCCCAGTCGTTTAGCAAGATCTGTCCCTGTATGAGGAGCTGTAGGAGTGAAGGGGTATTTAGAAATGAAGGGAGTGAAGGGTCCTATTTAATTTGTCTATCTTGTTTTGTCCATATTCATTTTGTTTAGACTATTTGTTTGCTCTCATTTTTACCTTGAGTCAATCTCTTGCCATGGACATTTCTCTTATTTCAATCAAATATTCATAATACTTGTTTACTACCAAGTCATGAGATTACTTCCATTTGAATGATTATTCAAATCTCGTTTATCCTGAAGAGCTTTATCATAACAGTTTTAAATGCCAATATAACATATTCTTCCAAAGTCTTCTTAATCATCAAGGAGAAATATTTTCCCTTTTCACTAGAGAATATAACATGCAGAGCAGAAAAATATGAAGAATCATTGTTGGTTGATATGGTCAAAGCTTTCCTGATGCTCTAAGTAAACTACTTAAGCTAGAAAACATTAAACTTATAAATCATTGTTTACCAGTAGCTCAAAACTGAGAAGAGAAAGCTTGAAACTTATAGTGACTATGAATTAAATAAATCACAAATGAAGACATGGCCATCTAAAAGTTACCTTACCAGGGTAGATAACCCTGCTGTCACTAAGATAGGGAAATGGTACTAAAGTTACATTAATTAATCAGGCGAATGGAAGACAGATCAATGGGAAGCAATCCATCATATAGTCAGATATTTATATCTGCAATCACTGGCCTTAAACTTAAAAATTTGTAGAGAATGTATATATCATTCATCCACAGTACCTGTTTTCACTTGCAAAAGCAAGATCCTGAGCAGTTATATATTTTTCAGTGTTTTTTGACATTGAATGATAGTAAGGCAGTGATTGGTACTGCATTTTCTTAACTTCCATTGAATTCCTTTTCTGTATGTGTATTACATAGTCTTAATACTGTATTAGACAAGTCCTGAACTCTCTGCCAAGCATGAATGACCAACTGTGGGTATATTATGGTTATAGAACAGAAAGATGAGCCATAAAGTGTTAAAGATGTTCACAGGAGGAGTAGCAACACATTACATTTTCAATTACCCTCAAACTACAGGTATTCCTTTTACACCTGTACTTGAGTTCTCCAGAGAATCAGAGCAGCAAATATTATATAAGTTTTATATATATAGTGTATATATTTATATGTGTATTTATGTATATATTCATGATAAATGACAAAACATAAAAAAGTATAATACATAATTATATTTATTTGTATGTCACTATAGTATGTGTTTATACTATTTTATTTATTACTTATACAAATGTACTTCATATTATATAAAAGGAAACTACTATCCTTATCACAATATTTTTATTTTTATTCTATAAAAGTATTATATTACAGCACATTATAATGGACACCGTTCTACTATAAAATTAATAATGTTATATACATGAACTTATTTTTGTGGTTATGGAGGGTGTCAAGTCCATTTTCTCAGGGGGTTGCTACGTTAAAGAGAGCCAATGATTTATTTCAAGTTCACTGGGGAGGCAGAGCTGATGTCAAAAATGAAACTGAATTCAGTCTTTTAATATTTTGTCTTTACTGCGACCTTCAAAGGATTGAATGTATGCTATCCATTTTGTTGAGAACAATCTGCTTTTGTTTGACAATTAGAATGTTAATTTATCCCAAATACTTACATAAACTGAATCACCTTTGACTAAATATCTGACTAACCCATGGCCCAGTCAAGATGTCAGAAAATTAATCATCACAAAATCTTCAAACTTTTTCAGCACATAGCTTGTGATTTCAGCATCCTTCGGGCTTGTAAATAGTATATGCATAATACAGCAAGCATTCTTCAATTCAAGTACAATGCCAATAGTGTAATAACATAGAATTATGTCTACATAAGTTTGGGTAGGAATATGTCACTCTTTTCATATAAATTTTGCAAAACATTCCAAGATTCACTTGTAGTTCCAAGATCAAATGTAAGCCATAACTAAACCTCTATTTAGTAACTGCTATTGTTGCTTAGATTATTTACCAAAACTGAAACCATTAAATAGTAGTAACTATTTCTACATGAATATTACATACTGGAAATAAACACAATGATATGACTGTAGCATGAATTTTAAAGAGTCTTATTAACAAAATCAAACCTGAGGCCAGTTATTGGGGTGAAGCCGGAAGATCAGAGAGACAGAACAAGCCACAGCTATCTCACCCCGCCAGATCCTCAGCTGGTCTTGTTTCCTCAGACTGGAAGCCTCTATGTCCTCATATCCGAATGACTCTCAGCTGAACTGCTGCTAGAAGTCTGAAAGCTTAACCAGCCCAAATGCTTCTCCAGGCCAAATGCCTCTCCAGGGCAAATGCCTCTAGTTTCTGGTCCTCACGCCTTATATACCTTTCTGCTTTCTACCGCCACTCCCTGGGATTGAAGACTTGCTTTCTGGGATTAAAGGCGTGGGTCACCATGCTTGGGTGTATCTTTGAACACATGAATTTCTGCCTCTGGAATGCCAGGATTAAAGGCGTATGCTACCACTGCCTATCCTCATGTTTAATATTGTGGCTGTTCTGTCTCTGACCCCAGATAAGTTTATTAAAGTACACAATATTTTGGGGAACACAATACCACCACATTTCCTCTCTTTTTGTCTAAAATTAAAAAAGCTTATAACTAATACAAGAAAAATTATATCCAATAAGTATATACAATATGTACAGTCAAGATTACATTAATGATGTCTAGTCCATAAACATTTGACAGATTCAGATAAAAACTCCATTATATATATAACCAATGTCCAGTCCAGTAATATTTGACAAATTCAGACAAAAATTTTTCATTACTTATCCTATTTAAAACAAGTAGTTCCTTTTTAAAAGTAGATTCCATAATCTCCCTTTTTTTTCTTATCATATCCATATTCTCTTTTTTCTTTTCATAATAAATTCAGTAGTCTACCTTTTGTCATTTTTATATCTTCCCCCTTTTCTTCAGTGTAGATTCAGTGATCTACCTATTTATCCTATTTTTCTTTATCTTTTTTCTCAGAGTAGATTCGATGATCTATCTCATATCTATTTTCTCTTTTTCTTTTTCTTTCTCGGGGTGAAGATATCTTTAGGGAATCCTGAAAAGAAAATTTTTTAGGTTAATTGTCAATTCCTGTATCATTTATCCAGTCTCTTTATAATAGGAAAGTTCAGGGCTTGTCATAAGTCCTTGCTCAAGTAGTCTGTCAGGCTGGATCATCTCAGCTAGTCATCTCAAAAGTCATAAACAGTTTGTACTCCAAAGTCAATCTTTCTGTGGTGTTAATCAGCTTAATGGCTTTATCATAGTCCATGTGGAATCGTCATTGTGGGCTCCCGCCATCTTTTTGAAGATTTCAAAGTCGCTGTTAGGCGTGGTCATGGTTCCCTGCAGACTTTTTTTTTTTTTTTGTGCCTCCTCTGTGGTTTGGAATAATCACAGTCTGATAAATGTCTGTCTCTTGGAACCATGAACGTTCTTCCCTAGAAGAGAAAATCTTCAAAGCAATTTCTCCCCACCATTTGTCTTGCCAAACTTTTCCAAACTGACCTTTCCCGATGCTTTCTTGTAGCACGAGGGTCCTGGTAATTCTTCTCTGAACAAGCAGTGGTAAACCCTTTGTCCCAGCTAGCAGCATCACCACAGTCACCAACATGATGAGAAGCAGCCAGCAATGTGGAGCAGCAGCCATTGCCTCCATGGTCCCACTGCCACCGTTTGTAGCCGGGTCCTGACCGAAGCTTCTCCTTAGCAAGCCTCCTAGGCTGGCCTCAAACTCAGGATCCTCCAGCCTCTGCCTCCTTCAGCAAATCCAACAGGCGTGCACCACCACAATCGGCTGAGTGTAGCTTGGGCCTGAGCTGGGGCCCACAAGGTCACAGCTTTTTCATGAATTCATTCCACGAACGTTGGGCGCCAGATGTAGCATGAATCTTAAAGAGTCTTACTAACAAAATCAAACCTGAGGCCAGTTATTGGGGTGAAGCCGGAAGATCAGAGAGACAGAACAAGCCACAGCTATCTCACCTCGCCAGATCCTCAGCTGGTCTTGTTTCCTCAGACTGGAAGCCTCTATGTCCTCATATTCCGAATGACTCTCAGCTGAACTGCTGCTAGAAGCCTGAAAGCTTAACCAGCCCAAATGCTTCTCCAGGCCAAATGCTTCTCCAGGGCAAATGCCTCTCCAGGGCAAATGCCTCTAGTTTCTGGTCCTCACGCCTTATATACCTTTCTGCTTTCTACCGCCACTCCCTGGGATTGAAGACTTGCTTTCTGGGATTAAAGGCGTGGGTCACCATGCTTGGGTGTATCCTTGAACACATGAATTTCTGCCTCTGGAATACCAGAATTAAAGGCGTATGCTACCACTGCCTATCCTCATGTTTAATATTGTGGCTGTTCTGTCTCTGACCCCAGATAAGTTTATTAAAGTACACAATATTTTGGGGAACACAATACCACCACATATGACCTGGGTTTTCAGGGACTTTCCTGGCAGAAGTCAATGTCTGAGATATTATAGTAACTGCTTGGTTAACTTTTTTCACTTGTTTAGAACTTTCTGAAAATTTATCATTTTTGCTTTTAATTTTCATACTTCATTTCACTACAAAGGTGAGTGATTTTTTTTCTGCTGAATTCTGAAATGGCTGGTTAGTTGTTTGGATGCATGGGCAGCTGAAGAAAAAGGAGTGCTTAACTTTAAGTTTAATGTTGTTTAAGTTATCTTTAAACTTTTTTTTTCAGCTAGGAACTAATGTATTCTGAACTGATCTTAAATGCAAAATGTATCCAAGTCTGATTTAGATTGGAACTCTTTATCCTCTTGTATCTGCCTCCTAACTGCTGTGATATAAAATGTGCCACAGTTTGAGATATGATCATAATTTTAAAATATTGCTTGTCAATCTTTAACTTATGAATGTAAAATATTGCCATGAATCTAACCCCGACTCTTTTAGGAAACCTTTTGGCTCATGAATATCCAAATGTATTTTAGTTTGCACTGTGAAAATAATAAAGTCATTTGAGTTTTATAAATAGTATTATAATATTAATACATTTTAACATCTTCTACTTTTTATTTTTACTTCAAGGTGATGATGTTTCCATAAAAGGGACATACTATGGCTCTTTAGTCATCTATGTATCTATCCTTTCCACCTACAAAACTTCTAGATTTAGTATCATAAAGAAGAGTATCTACATAAGAAGCTTGCCTTTTCAACTTTTACATAGTTACTGCTGCAGTTACGAAGCTCCGACTAAATCCCTGTGGTTTTATACCTCTTATATTCAATTCTAAGAATAGCAGATGGGCAACCTTTTTTCTAGATTCACTTTCATTCTTGATTTCTCACTTTCTATCCTATACCCTATGGTCACTTTAAATATTTCATAGAATACCCAAACATGAACTGAACAAGGAAGACACCAATGGACATGTCAATGTGTATGGGCAAAGCCTACAAGGTCTCAATTCTATAAAAAGAACTATAGCCAACTGACAAAAGTTGGGAGCAGAAAAAGTGGTCTTTGAAAGGGAAGAGAGCACCAACTGGTTGTCCAGTGCCAGATGTCTGCCATGTAAATATACATACAAGTAGCATTATACAGACTGAGCTGGTTATATTTAGGAATATATATATATATATATATATATATGTGTGCACATACAAATACACATATGATAGCAATTAAAGAAGAGGCCATGGATTTGAAGTTAGATTTGGAAATGAGTATATGGGAGGGTTGGAGAGAGAAAAGGGAAGGGAGAGAGGTAATTATATTATAATCACAAAAATTTTTAAAATCTCTTAGGGGTTTAAAAAATAATAAAGAGCTTGCAATGATAATAAACACCATGAAATGATAATGCTATTCCAGAAGTCATAGGCTTTTAAACAAGAACCAAAGTTCTAGGTTCAGGATATCTCAGTATCAATTGTTGGCCAGAGAGGTCCTTCAAGAGAATAAATATTGCAATTTCTCTATGTCGCTTACCAAAATTATATGATAAGACCCTATGACTAAAAACAGCACATATTTTCACTACTGACCACAGAGAAATTAAGACAGAACTGAGCTAGAAGCTCTACCTATCTACTGGCCAGTATTCCTATTTCTGAATGATGCAATTTCAAATGCTGAAATAGAAAATTCTTTGATAGTCTCAGCTGTGGTCCAGGCATATACTGACCCTCCAGGCAAGTTATGCCCACTTGTGCAATGATGGCACAGGTATTTTGGATCACTTTGTTGTTCGATTTGAAGCCCTCTGTACAGGGAGCAATATATACATAATACTATAAACCTGATAAAAAATCCTATAGCTAGGGTGGACACAGTCAAATAGAGAAACATATTTTTTTAGTTCTTTTAAATGTGCAAATGTTGAGAACAAATACTTAAAGTATTGTAAGGGCTATGGATTTTTGTTTCTTATTTATCCTTTTATCACAGGACTAAAGGTTAACATGGAAAAATTTACATAACCACAGTCTCTCTCTTGTTACTATATTTGTTAATGCATTCATTAACTAAAGTCATATAATTCCGCCCTGTACTGACTAGTTCTTCAATAGAATTTAGATTGTATCATACGTTTACCAAGTTTCTTTCATAAAAACATATCATACTTTTTCTCCTATTTTACTGCCTGCCATTCTATGTCAAGCTTCTACAATACTTGAATATTGGGTGACAATTGAAATTAATGTACTCATGAATTCATTCATGAAGTCAGAACATATTTATTGCACCTATACAGTCTGCTTGACATTGTTCAGGGCAACATACAAAGTCAAATATGATAAAAGGCATCTTCTAGGAGTACTAAGTTCACTTGAGTAGTCACATAAAAAGTAGCCACTTCATTGGAACTTTGGAAGAAGAATGGTCATTTTATTTTCCACAATGATTTTTCTATATATCTTTAATATAGCCTTATTCTTTGTTTTGCACAGTACAGAGATACAAATTTTCTTAGAGTCTGAGAGGGTTCTTGTAGAGGTAACTGTAAAGACATGTAGAAATAAATGAATAAAATGAAAAGAAAGCATTCTGGGCATCCAGATAACACTCTAGAAAACTGTTTGCTCCTATAACAGGATTTTGCAATGACATTTTGATAGTGTCTATCATTTACAGAAAAATATATATTATCATTTCTACTAAGATGTGACATACATGTAAAATTATATAGATTTCAAAATAACTATGAAAATTCTTTTAATATTTCTTTTACTTTTTAGAATATAATAAAATCACATTATGTTTACCTTTCTTTCCTTTCTCCCCAGAAATCTCATATAACCCTCCTTGGTCTCTTTCAAATTCATGGGTATGTTTTCATTAATTATTGTTGTGTGTGTGTGTGTATGTGTAATCCTAAATATATAAATATAACCTGCTCAGTTTATACAATGTCAATTGTATGTATGTTTCCAGGACTGGCCCTTTGGTCTAAGATAACCAATTAGTGTGTTTTACTCTCAGGGGGACTATTTCTCACATGGTCAGCATTCCGTAGGTGCCTGTAGTACTTTATTTAGTGTAGATGATTCCTCGGCTTTCCTCTATCCAAGTAAGCATGCCCATTGGTGTTGTCCTTGTTTGGTTTATGTTTATGCAGTCATGTTGTTGAGAACTTATGGGTGTAGATTCTGAAATTTTTGGAGACACATTCTCACAATAAACTTCATGCTCTACTAGCTCTTACAATCTTTCCATCTCCTCTCCTACAATGATACCTGAGGCTGAAGTGTGGGAGATGTATTGTAAATATATCAGTTGGAACTGGACTCCAGAGCACTGAAGTTTGATTGGTTGTGGTTCTCTGTTGAGGAGTTTTCTGTGGGTAAAAGGAAAAATATTTAGAATACAGTTGTGATTATACTGATTTAGTAGTTTGTTGGTTGAAAGTTCTCCTCCAAGATTTATGAGTTCACCAGCCCTGAGAAGTTGGCTACATTTCCAGTATGAGGCATAGTCTTCCCCCTTTTAAGCAGGTCTCAAGTTCAATTAGAGAGTTGTTGGTTACTGCCAAGATATGAGTGCTACTACGGTACTCTTAGGAATATCCTATCATGCTAGCCATTGTTATGGTTTGCAGGTACCACCATTGGATAGGACTGCTGTTTGCTTTCCTGATTTAGAAGCTTACATGGTGCCTTCTGATACCATGAAGGCTGGATTTCAGAAAGGAGGCTTTTGGGTCCGACTTAGCTCAAGGTCCTCTGAGCCCTATGTATGAAGTACATGGTCCCTTCAGCAAAAGGAACTTAGCTTCTATCTCCTTGGGGAACCCTAGGGCAATAGTAATAGCCTATAATGATCTGAAAGTCTCTTGGACCAAAAACTCAAAAGACGCCTTCTAAACAGATCAAGCCAATCAACTCTCACCCATTCAGAGGGCCTGATCCAGTTGGGGGCCCCTCAGCCATTGGTTCATAGTTCATGTGTTTCCATTCATTTGACTATTTGTCCCTGTGCTTTATCTAACCTTGGTCTCAACAATTCTCGCTCATATAGGCCCTCCTCTTTCTCGCTAATTGGATTCCCGGAGCTCCAACCGGGGCCTAGCCGTGGATCTCTGCTTCCAGATCCCTCAGTCATTGGATGGGGTTTCTAGCACGACAGTTATGCTCATTGCATGAGTTGGCTGTTTGAAACATGGGGCTTATGCAGGGTCGCTTGGCTCAGTCTGGGAGGAGGGGACTGGCCCTGCCTGGACTGAGTCTACCAGGTTGATCTCAGTCCTCGGGGGAGGCTTTGGCCTGGAGGAGGTGGGAATGGGGGTGGCCTGGGTGGGAGGGGAGGGGGGCAGGAGGGGGGAGAACAAAGGAATCCGTGGCTGATATGTAGAACTGAATGGTATTGTACAATAAAATAAAATAAAATAAAATAAAATAAAATAAAATAAAAAATAAAAATAAAAAAAAGATGCCTTCTCATGCCTGGTGTTAGAGGTTTTTTTTTTTTTTTTTTTTTTTTTTTTTTTTTTTTTTTTTTTTTTTTGTTGGAAGCTCTTTGGCTCTTGGAGACAGCTGGTTAACCCAGATAACAAAATCCCATTTAAGCTATATATGGTAATGTATATGTGGACTTATGTGTATTGCAGGTACTTTTTAGGTAGATAAGTGATAATATGGTTCCTCGTTTGCTTTTCAGACACTCATATTGTTATTTCTGTCCTCTGTCTTTATTTATCACTCTTCCTCCTTCCTAAAGAGAACCCTCCCCCGCTCCCTTATTTTTTTCCATTTCACCCACCAGATCACTTGTACCCTCTCATCAGTCTTTCTGTTTCTCCCTCACACAGCAACCACAACAAAGGTCCTTATCA
The DNA here is from genome assembly GCA_902168405.1 of Peromyscus aztecus. Lineage (NCBI taxonomy): Eukaryota > Metazoa > Chordata > Mammalia > Rodentia > Cricetidae > Peromyscus > Peromyscus aztecus. The sequence goes on along the minus strand of CABHPQ010119980.1, from coordinate 2,532 downwards.
ACTTTCCTGGTTTCTACAGTTAAAACAACTTACTAGTAATCAGTGCATATTAATCTGTGTCTGTAAGTTGAGAAGTACATGTTTATGAAGTTAGGTACACCAGAGTTTGGTGGATATATTTTAGAATACCATCAGTGTAACAGAAGATGCCAAGTTTTGGTTAAGAATGTAAGAAAATTGGAACCCTTTGACAATATAGGTAATACAGGTACACAAAATAGTATATCAACTAGAGAAGTAATAAGGTTTATAGATTAAAAATAAAATTGTCATGTGATCCAGAAATATTTCTTCTGGATATGCACAATGAACATCTCTAGTCTAAAAGTATGAGATAATTTAAATAGTGGCAGTCTCAGAAGCATGAAGTAGAATGATTGTTTACAGGGACTTGAGACAGAGGAAATTTGAAGTTCTTGATCAAAAATAGAGAATTGAAAAGTAAACAACTAGATAACTTTGCATTATAATGTACTTATAGTTAATGTCAGTTTATTATACACCTAAAATAACTAAGGTGGTAAATGTTATATTGTATACCCTTAGCAATTTAAATGATATATACAATGCCTAACATAGTTCCAGAATAAAATTATAATAAGTACCTACCAATTGTACAAACTGTTCTTAAAGTCAGGCCCTGTGCCCAGCAGTAGATGGCCAACACAAAATTAATTCAATGGTGATTCTGAAGTGATTTGATCTCATAATGCTTTGTCTTGAGATTTGTATATTTTTTCTTTTTTCCCCACCTTACAGGTCTTTTGCATATATATTATTATTATTTTTTTTTTTGGTTTTTCAAGACAGGGTTTCTCTGTGTAGCTTTGCGCCTTTCCTGGAACTCACTCTGTAGCCCAGGCTGGCCTCGAACTCACAGAGATCCGCCTGCCTCTGCCTCCCGAGTGCTGGGATTAAAGGCGTGCACCACCACCGCCCGGCTTTTTTGCATATATATTATGGTTTTTGAGATTGTGTTTTATGTGATATCTGTGTTTGTCAATGTGTGTGTGTCTTCATTTATATGTTTTTCTTGTCATTTTTACATGGAACTTTGTTATTCTTTTCATTTGTTTTATACTGTTAAAATTTGTTTGTTTTTCATCTTCCTTTCTTTTCTTTTCTTTTTAAAAAGATTCCTGTTTGTTTTCTAATGAAAGAAATCAAGAAAGAACGTGGATTTGAACAGGGGGGTGGAAAGAATCTGGGAGTAGTTGGAGGAGTGGGAACTATAATTAAAATATATTGTATAAAATCTATTTCCAATAAAATTACACACCAATAAAATTAATAGCATAACTTTCAGAAGAAGCAAACAAGTTTGAGAGGATGCACACAGCTTCATTCAGTAACTAGAGCTCCAAAACAGGACTTGAATCAACTGCTGCCCTACTTTTTCCCAGTCATTTTAAGCAATATTCAAGTAGTACAGCTATTAATAAAAGGGACTGGAAGTTCTGAATATCTGTTCTTTTAATGAAAATTTTATAGCTATTAGAGCTGAGCAAAGATCACCTACAAACCATAAATAAATATCAATGTAGATTTGATGAGCAATATAGTCATGAAATTATCTGGGTGGGATATAAAAGAGAAATCAAAGGTAAATCAACACAGCAGGAACATCCTTAAAAGGAGCTTTTGAAATGGACTTTTAATAGTCTTTTCTCCAGCACTTCATAAGGTAGAAATTTCACACTGTATGAAGAGAGCAAATGAAGAAGCAGCTAAAAGCCTTAAGAAAGAACATTTTATTAGGCTGTCCACATGCCATTGGACTTTCTCACTTGAGTGAATAAGGAAAATGAAATATAAAAACATGCTTGAAAATGTATGACAGAAGCAACCAGTTAATCTGTCTATGGACTCTGGTTAAAATGGCATCTTGCTTCTGACAGCAAGTTGAGAGGAAAATCAGAAATTGTGACTATTTAGAGGCTTTCATTTCAGTATTTTCAGGAATGACAGGGAACTCTATAATTCTGGAAAGTCTCTGAACAGCTTCTGTCAACTCCCAATACACTCAGTCTCATCATTGCTATCTTCCTTGAGGTCATCAAGATTCATCTTGTATCTCATTTTCTTGTTTATGTATGTTTGCACCAGAAGCCAAGAATTCCCCACTCAGCTGCAGTGCCTACTATGATCTGCAAAACCATTACCTGTATACACTCGTATCATAATTGCACCTTCCTTGCTGTAAGTTGTCTGTAGTACTTATTCATACATACTTTATCATAAATTCTGTCTATCTCTGATATGTTTTCCTTTCACAGTAAAATTTAGGTTTCATGAGGTTAGCGGTATTGCAGAATTGTTTATGGTCATGTTTCTATCACCTAAAACATTCCATCACATGGTCAATGCTCAATAACTATTTGAGAAATAAAAAATGGTAAAGCTAATGTTCTTGTATAATGTAGCAGAAATTAGGCTAGAGAAACACTACGGAATGGTATTAGGAGTCAACTATTTAAAATCTCCTTTAAGGAGTTTTTGGTCTAGTGGAAAGCATATTAGAATATAATATCA
>CABHPQ010119976.1:0-26080 GCA_902168405.1 Peromyscus aztecus | reverse complement strand
GCCCTGCCGGGGCCGCAGCCTGGGAGGCTTTAAAGCCAGAGCCCAGGGTTCCTCCGCCAGATTTTCGGACCTCGGCGACCTCTAAGGAGCTGACTTTGCGGAGTACTTGTAAGTATCTGGCCGCCCCAGGTGAGTGACCCCAGCGGGCCTAAACGCTGCGCGAGAGGGTATAGGGAGCAAAATGGAGCGTCTGGGGACCACAGCATCTGCAACCGGTTCGGGGGACCTCAGGATGGGCCAGGACCTCGGGGTAGGGGTGGTCCCTCGGCCTCCCCGGAGGGACGGGCCCGTGTTGCCGAGCGGGGTCGTCGTCAGGCCGCGAGATTCCGGGCCTGACGGGACCCGAAGGGGCAGCAGGACCCCTTCAAGCCGGTCACGGGCCCAGGGCTCCCTGTGCCGCCATAACACCCGTGGGCGGTGGCTACGAAGGCAGAGCGGACATCAAGCCCCCGGCCCGGCCCAGCCTGGACCCGAACCCGAACCAGGATCACCCAGGGAGGTATCGCCTTGAGGCTTCAGTTCTGGAAAGTCAGTTCCGACCGGTCTCCAGCTGTGCATTACTTAAAGTGTGAGATGGCACCCTACCTCTAGGGACTCCTGTATCCCCATTTGAGGTCACAAAATACTGTCAGTAAATAACCTGGACCAAGTTGCCCTCTTAAGTTTATGAGGAGACTCAAGACTACCAGGCACTATAATGGAAGAGAGTTTATCCCAGTTCCTATGCCACTTACTTGGCAGGTTTTCATTTCAGTAGCTGAATCGAATAACTTTCAAAGATTAATTCCTGGCTTGTTTTTCTCCACTCAACACCCACACTTATTAACATGTGAAAAGACATTTCTGCTCTGTTAAGGTGATTTTAACTATTTTAAATAAACTGTTTTGCTGCTGGGCTGGCGGCTCATGACTAAATTCCCAGCGCTTGAGAGATGGGGTCAAATAAGCATTCAAAGCCAGCCTGAACTACATGAGACCCTGTCTGTAAAAGAAAAGGCTTTGTTGGATTCTCATTGCATCTTCTTTTCCTTCCCTAGGTATTTGAACCATGAATCTTTTACTCCTCCTGGCTATCCTGTGCTTGGGAACAGCCTTAGGCATTCCAAAATTTAATCAAACATTTGATGCACAGTGGCACCAGTGGAAGTCCACATACAGAAGGCTGTATGGCACGGTTTGTAATGTTCACAGCGTCGGAGAGAACGGTCCTCCTTGCTCTTAGCAGGAATAGCCCAATCACATACCCATTGTGAACAGAGTAGAGCACAAATGTCTCTGTTGTGTGCTTTGGGGAGGAGGAATGCTTTCCAGAGTGTATAGCTATCCCTGTTACAGTAGGTCCACTTGGTCAGGAGGATTGGATTTTTTAAAAACTTATTCATTTTAATATGTATGTATCTATATGTGTGTGTGTGTATGAATGAATGAGTGTTTTGCTTGCATTTATGTCTGTGTATCATGTGCATCCTTGAACTAGAGTTATGAACGGTTGTGATCTATATGTGATGCTGAGAATTAAACCTGGGTCCTGCACGAGAACACGCGGTTTTAACCACTGAGCCATCTCTCCAGTCCCCTAGCCAACCCCCTTTTGCGGGGAGACAGGGTCTCACTCTTAACTCTTACTGTCCTGGAACTCACTGGAGACCAGCCTCGAACTCAGAGATTCACTTGCCTCTGCCTCCCCAGTGCTCAAAGTAAAGACATGTGTCAGCATACCTGGCTTCCCCTGGATTTTTAACAAAAATAAAAACTGCCAGTTCCATGTTTGCTTCTAGAATGAGGAAGAATGGAGGAGAGCAGTGTGGGAGAAGAATATGAAAATGATCCAGCTGCACAATGGGGAATACAGTGAGGGGAAGCACGGCTTCGCCATGGAGATGAACGCCTTTGGTGACATGGTGAGCGACATGATCCTGGCTGACTACCTTCTCCATTTTCTTTTTACAAAGCTATCTCACCTTTTCAACTTTTTGTTTGCATTTCCTGGAAGACCAATGAGGAGTTCCGGCAGTTAGTGAATGGCTATAAGCACCAGAAGCACAGGAAGGGGAAGGTATTTCAGGAGCCTCTGCTGCTTCAGGTCCCCAAGTCTGTGGACTGGAGAAAAAAAGGTTGTGTGAATCGCGTAAAGAATCAGGTATGAGGGCTGGGAGAAGTCTCAGTTGTACAAGCATGAGCATGAGGACCTGAGGTTGATCCCCAGAGTCCGCACTTGGAAGAGAAAGTCAATGTGGTAGCTCTTAAAATGCCAGTGAGTAGGAAGCAAAACAGACAGATAGGTTCCCAGGGCTTACTGGCCCACCAGCTTGGTCGAATCAATGAGTTCCAGCTAAATAAAATTAAGACAGCCTGTCTCAGAAAACAAGGTAGATAGTGACTGAGGCAATACCCAAGGTTGGCCTCTGGCATACATACATACCTACCCCTTCCCCACTAAAGAATCAGATGTGACTATGCCTGGTTCATACCTTCTCCTGCATAAAGGCCATGGAGGAATTGGAGTTTGCTTTGCTATAATGCAGTGTGATATGCAAGTTCTTTATCATTCTTTGGCGGTTTTATACACTCAGCCCCTGACATCCCCTTGTCAACCGTACCAACACCCCCAACGAGTCCCCATCCCACCCTCAAGTCTTTTTGTTCTGTAGCCCATGGAGTTTAACCAGGGCCACCCAGCCTGCCATGCACAGGGTGTGACATAGCCATCCACCCACTAGAGCATGGGCCACTCTACACTGACATCACTGAAGATGATTTCCCTCCCCCAGTAGCCGTCAGCTGCCAGTAGCTCCTCTGAGAGGGGCCAGGCCCCATTAGACCATCTCTTTTCTCTGTGCGCCAGCCTTGACCCCACACAGTAGTTTGATCTGGCTGATCCTTGGTGTATTACACCTTTGGAGCATGAATGAAACAGGGTCTCACTATAGAGCCCAGCCTGGCCTTGAACTCAGAATCCTCTTGCCTTAATCTCTCAGGTGGATTTCAGGCATATATTGCCACACCCAGCTTCCTGTTTACTATTTTTAATGTATGCATATGTAAAAGCTGTTGGCTGTCTTTGTCTTGTAAACCACTTACCTTTTTTTTTTTCTCTTTTCAGGGCCAATGTGGTTCTTGTTGGGCTTTTAGCGCAGTTGGTGCCCTAGAAGGACAGATGTGCCTTAAGACTGGCAAACTGATCTCACTGAGTGAACAGAACCTTGTGGACTGTTCTCAGGCTGAAGGCAATCAGGGCTGCAATGGTGGCCTGATGGATTATGCCTTCCAGTATGTTTTTAATAACAAAGGTCTGGATTCAGAGGAGTCCTATCCCTATGAAGGAAAGGTAATTGATTTATTTCATCTTTGTTTTCAGAAAAGGAAACATTACCATACCGGTTTTAAAGTTTGTACTTTGTGGGTGGGTAACAGCATTCTGTTTCGAGGGATGTTTTTTGAGTATTGACCTGACATTGTGAGCCGCACATCACAGTGTTTTGTTTCTAGAACTCATGTTCTAAAAAATAAACAATTATGATCAAGTCTCTTTTTTAACTTTCAAAGGATGGAACCTGTAAGTACAGGCCTGAGTTTTCTGCGGCTAATGACACAGGATACGTGGATATCCCTCAGCTAGAGAAGGCCCTTATGAAGGCTGTGGCGCTTGTGGGGCCTATTGCTGTTGCTATAGATGCAAGCCATCCGTCTTTCCAATTCTACAGTAAAGGTAATTGTTAGAATTAGTGCCACCCTCTTTGGTGATGAGTTTTGCTTTCCAAGACTGTTGGAATTTTTGAGTCTGCATTTAATGTACAGATGTTTCTATTTGATTGATTAGGCATTTTCAAGGTTTATCTTATTTAATTATGTTGGAGGTGTGCATGTAAGTGCAAGTACCCTCAGAATCCTAAAGCATCAGATCCCCTGGATCTAGACTAAGAGGGCAGTTAATTGTAAGCCACCTAATATGGGTACTAGGTTCCCTACAGAGCAGGGAATACCTTTAACTGCTGAGCCATCTCTCCAGCACCCTCCTCTTTTTAAAATTTAAACGCATTTATTTGGGGATGAGTGTGTCTATGCTGTGCATGCATATGGGGTTAGAGGATAACTTGCAGGAGTCAGTTCTTTCCACTGTGTGTGGCCCAGAACAAACTCCGCCCTGAGCCTTCTTAACAAGCACCTTTACGGGTTGAGCCATCTCACCATCTGAATATTTCTTTAAATATTGTGAATTGCTTCTATAGATAGAATGTAATTTACCTAACTCTTTCTCCAATAGCTGGATCTTTCTCCAAAAGATTTCTTACTGCTATAATTAGGACTTTAAGGGGCCAGTTTTTCAGTTGTAGGGGGGAGGGGAGAGAAAGCTTGCTCATTGATAAGCTTTGTCTTTATATTTAAGAGTAGCAGGGGTTATGGTAATTGGTATGCTAGCTGGGATTAGAGTGGGATAGTTGTTTGGCATTAAAGGTTTTTTTTTTCTTTCTTTTTTTTTTTCTTATCTTTGAGAAACACATTTTTTTAATCTTTTTTTTTCCTTTTTAATTTTACATACCAACCAGTTTCCCCACCCTCCTCTCCTCCCATTTTCTTCCCCCACATCCACTCCTCCTCCCTCTCCATTCAGAGGGGTAAGGTCTCCCTTGAGAGTCCACAAAGCATGGCATATCAAGTTGCAGCAGGACCAACCCCCCCCCCCCCCGCCCCCCTCCCCCTGCATCAAGGCTGCACAGGACATCCCAACGTGGGGAATAGGTTCTAAAGAGCCAGCTCATACATCAGGGACTAGCTAGAAAATGGATCCTATCACCATAGGCTTTAAAACAATAGAATTTTTTTAATTGAGATAAGGATGTAGTTCAGTTGATAGTGTTTCCTAGTATTCTTGAAGCCCTGGTTCAATTCCAGCACCACATGAGCCAGGCATTGTAGTTCATTCATGTATTACAACACTCAGGAGGCAGAGGCAGGAGAACCAAACAATCAAGCCCATCCTTGGCTACATAACAAGTTGGGGAGCAGCTTGGACTCGGTATTTGAGATAGGATTTTATTATTGTCACCCTGGCCGGCCTAGAACTCTCTGTGTAGACCAGCTGGCCTTAGAGACCTGTCTCTGCTATGCTGGGAGTAAGGCATGCACCACCTTACCCAGCATCGCTACTACCATTTTTTAACTAGTATCTTCTACAGAATTTGGGATCTGTGACATTGTGGGGGACAGGGTGGGTCACTGTCCTATGGTGATTGGAACCTCTCACCCAGTGTTCATTTAACTCTGCCAGGCATTTACTATGAACCGAATTGCAGCAGCAAGGACCTTGACCACGGGGTTCTGGTGATTGGCTATGGATATGAAGGAACAGATTCAAATAAGAATAGATTTTGGATTGTCAAGAACAGGTAAAAGATTCTAAATGTTGTAAATTGAAAAGAGAGTTCTTGGGGGTTGGGGAATCAATATTTCGATGCCAGTGAAATTTTAAAATCCTGGAAGTCTTTGTCACATTTAGAGTGAAGGATTTGTGTTTAAGATTCTAAACTAAGCTTGTTGGGTAGATTCATATATATTTGTAATATTGAATTTCCAAATTTGGCCCCAAAATTAAAATAAGGCTGTGAGACCTGTGTGATTTTAGCCTGCTTTTCTTTTTCTGGTTTTCAGCAAGAGATGGCCAGCAGAAATCTTAGCACATATGCCTCCCTGTGTTATCTGCATTTTGTTCTCAGCTCTCAGCAGCCTTAAAGCCTGTCAGAATTAAGTCTCACAGCTAGTTATATTTCATTGAGATATAGCATAACATTGAATGTAGAGACACAGCATTCTATTAAAATCTTAGTTTGCCTCATTTTCCTTTTGAAAGTTAAGAGGGTACTAAGGATATAGCCCAGTTGGTAAATGCTTGCCTAGAATATGCAGAACCCTGGGTTCGGTCTCCAGCACCATGTAAAACCTAGTGTGGTGGGCATGCCTGTATGCCAACACTGATGGAGGAAGGAGATCCAACAATTCAAGGGCATCCTCTTTTAGAGAATTAGTGAGGTTAACCTTGGCTACACAGAACCCTGTCTCAAAATAAGTGAGGGGCTAAGGCGATAACTCCGTGGATAAAGTACTTGCCACTCAGTCATGAGGACCTGTGTTTGGCTCCCCAGCACCCACATAAAAGCCATGTACTGTAACACAACTGTACCCCCAGTGCTGGGCGGTTGGGGGGCTATCAGTTCCAGGTTCAGTGAGAGATCCTGTCTCAAAAAAGTAAAAGAATGCTAGAGGAAGGCACCAGCATCTACCTATAGCTTCCACAGTTAGAGCGACAGGAATGAGTGTGCTCTGTATAGTTTATGTGTAGCTCTTGGAGCACTCAGAGCTAACTAAGTGTTAATTATTAATCACTCTCATTTCCTTGAATCTCTTTCAGCTGGGGTACTGAATGGGGCATGGAAGGCTTCTTCCATATAGCCAAAGACAGGAACAACCACTGTGGAATTGCCACTGCTGCCAGCTATCCTACCGTGAAATGATGGAAAGTGGTAATTAAAGACTCACGGACACTACGTCCAAAGGAATTAAATCTTAAAATTGACCAAACCCATATTGAGACCATAGTACTTGAATCATTGAAGATCCAAGTCATGATTTGAATTCTGTGACATTTTTACATGGTTAAATGTTACCACTACTTAAACTACTCTTATAAACAGCTTTATAATATTGAACACTCATTGCTTAATTCCAAGTCTGGAATATTTGTTTTATAAAGGATGTATAAAGCTTTCTTTAGCTTTTGAAAATAAAGTTTAGTTCAGTGTGTATAGGTGGGACTTCTTTTTGTAATGTGTTGAGAAATGTTTGGGACTAAAGACTGGCTCAGGGTGTCATGGTACAGTGTGAAAAGGGTAACAGGTGCTGCTGAGGCCTTCTGGTTTTAAGGATACATAGATTTTTCCATCAGCTTCCCATCAGGTATATGTAGGTGAATCTAGCTTATGCGATAATTGGGTTTTGGGGGGTTTTGGTGTGTGTGTGTGTGTGTGTGTGTATGTGTGTGTGTGTGTTAGATGCAGTATATGTATGCTGCGATACATATGTGGAGGTCAGAGAACAACTTGGAGGAGTCTGTTCTTTCCTTCTACAGTGTTGGTCCTAGGGATTAAAATCAGGTTGTCAGGCTGGCTACAAGTGCCTTTTTTTTTAACACAGTCCTCTTCCCAGCCCCACTAGTTTTAAGTGGCATATAATTACATGTGTTTATGAAATACAGTATGTATAACTGATACATGTATAATATGAAATGATTAGATAGGGCTCCTAAGCTCACCTCATTTATCACTTCTTTAACTTTTTTTTTAGCTGTTTTTAAAGTACACAGTATATCACTGTTAGAGACAATCTTATTATGTGGCCTAAACTGGTCTTAAACCCATGATCCCCTCCTTCAGCCTTCTAAGGGCTAAAGTAACAAGCATGTGTTGTTATACCCAGTCTCTTTCTTGTATCTGGCAAAACAACAAATTCAGAAGAATAAGAGCAAATTATTCTACACAGTGGTTCTCAAACTCCCTCATGTTGTGATTCTTTAATACAGTTCCTCATGTTGTGGTGACCTCCAACCATAAAATTATGTTCATTGCTACTTCATAAGTATAATTTCCTACTGTTATGAATTATAATGCAAATATTTTTGGAGACAGGTTTGCCAAAGGAGTCTTGAACCACAGACTATTCTAGAGAGTAAGCAGACATGCAGATGTAGATGTGTGGGTTTTCCATGTTAGGAGGTTGTTTGCTGACTGGAAGGGGGTTAGGTGTGATGAAGCTCTGAGGTGCTGGAGAAGCACCTCCTTACATTACAGATGAAGACCACAATACTGCAAAGACCAGACACAGGTGGGTTGCCAGGATACTGGGCTTTGTCATGTTACCTCAGCTGATATTCCACCTCATGCTACCCAGGATTGGCAACAATTCATTGAACAGTTGTGATTAACATATCTCAGGTTTTGGTAACATGGAGAAGTGTGTTCAAGGTCCATGCGAAATCAGCTGAGACCACAAAAGTTGTTCTTAGGCTTTGGAAGATGACTGAGAAACCATGAGGGAAGGACAGGCCAGAAGTCTCTAGGCCAAATAAGTGTCAGTAACCTAATCCCTGACTTAAAATAAACTTGGAAGGGAATAAAATAGACTGGCATAGTTACACAGCTAGAAAGTGTGACTAAAACAGTATTTTATTTTTGTTGTTTAGTTGTTTTGCTTGGTTTGGTTGGTTGGTTGGTTTTTCGAGACAGGGTTTCTCTGTGTAGCTTTGCCTTTCCTGGAACTCACCCTTGAACTTGCAGAGATCTGCCTGCCTCTGCCTCCCGAGTGCAGAGTGTAATCTACTTTTTATCCTATTTCTATATCACTCCCCTTTTTTCTTTTCAGTTAGATTCAATAATCTGCCTTTTTTCTTTTCAAAACAAGAACCCTAAATCTAAACTCCTTTGTACAACTTTTTCCCTGACCATTACCAATAATAACTTGTAACCAACCACCCTAAACAATGACAACTATCCATACCCCACTGAATGATCAAAAACCACCCTCCCTACCTCTTGGGAATGTGGGCATTGTGTTCTTAAATTTACTTCCTGCTGTCTGGGGGCAACGACATCTTTAGGCGATCCTGAAAAGAAAAATTTGGGTTAATTCTCCAGTCCTGGGAGAGGTAGCTGTATCATTTGTTATCCAGTCTCTGCATAATGCCAAAGTGCAGGGCTTGTCTCAAGTACTGGCTAGAGTAGTCTGTGAGGCTAGATCATTTCATCTCAAAATTGTCCTGAGCAGTTTGTAGTCCAAAGCTGATCTTTGGGTGGTGTTTGTCAGCTTAGTGGCGATATCATAGTGCAGGTGGAATCATTGTTGTGGGGCCCCATTCTCATTTTGGAGACTTCAAAGATCACTGTTAGGCATGGTCATGGTTCACTGCATATAACTTAAACATTTTAAATGTCATGCAGCAGATCTTGAAGAGGTTGAAGGACCATAATTTGTTACATACATTCAGAGTACAACAACTTAATTCCTAGATAACTGATAAGAGACTCAAACCCAAGATCATGTACAGGAAGCTAGATAAAACTTTTTTCTAGAATTAGTACTCTATATGATCATTAATATCATGACAAGAAGTTACAGTATATAAATCTTCTAAATTTTGAGACAATATTTATACCTTCAAAGTATTAAAGAGTCAAAACCAAAGGATTATGAGATTAGTGGCAATAGAATAGTCCCTAAATTTTAGTTTTTCTTCTGACCCATACCAAATGGCTCTTCTGACATGAGAAAAGAGATTTTTGGATTTTACTTTAACAAGCATGCTTGGGTTTAGAGGAGAGTCACACTCCAGTTCCAAAGCTGGCTTTAATTTTCAATTGGACTAGGACTACAAAAAGACCATTTATTTGTGGGGGGTGGGGGGGGGAGGGTGTTTGGTTTTTGTTTTGTTTTGTTTGTTTTATCGAGACAGGGTTTCTCTGTGTAGCTTTACGCCTTTTCCTAGAACTCACTTAGTAGCCCAGGCTGGCCTCGAATTCACAAAGATCCGCCTGGCTCTGCCTCCCGAGTGCTGGGATTAAAGGCGTGCACCACCACCACCCAGCTTTATTTGTGTTTTGTGTCTGTAGAGAACAGCAGAAAAAAACATTTAGGAAGATTTATGAATTTTTAATCATGTTGGAGATATATCAGTAGGCCAATTTACTCTTTTTCTTGGGACATTATTTTTTTTCTGGATGATTTGTCCTTTTTCTTCACATGTCTCATTTGTCTTCAGATTCCTTAGTTGGATGCCTTCATTCTCCTGAAAAGACAAAACAAACCCTGCCCCAACCCTAGCTTTGGGGAGATTCCCTTTTGTCAAGTTATATCTGATCAAATGAAAAGCTTTTGTTAGTTTTAAAAGTTTTAAAGTTAGTTTAGATTGAATTACCATGCTGGTTGATGAACTGTCATCTCTTCTAATCAAGAAGTCTTCCTTGTTCAAATCTAATCTTTATCAATTTTGATGCCATCCATAGCTTTTCTTCTCCTGTGGAAACAAAAGCAAAACTTTATCCCCATGTAACACATATCCTGGTTTCCATTCTGAGGTCAGCACATATTTAAAGTATACAGGCTGGTTTAACTCTGTAGTTTTTTTCTATTATCCAATGTCTCTCTGCAGCTATTGTTCCTTTCTCATTAACATTTAGAAAATTTAAAGTTAATAAAGCATTATGCAATCTATCTCTGGGGTCTTTATTACCCCTTTCTGTTTATTTAGCATATCCTTTAGAGTTCAATTTGATCTTTCTATAACTGCTTGCCCTTTAGGATGGTGTGGTATACCTGTAATATGCTTTATATTGTAATAAGCAAAAAAACTGTTTCATTTTACTAGAGATATATGCTGGAGCATTGTCTTACTTTGTACAGGTGCCATGATGGCCATGACTTATAATCGATGTGTAATTACAGAATCATCCTTTTTGGAACTCAAAGCAGTTGCCCATTAAAATCCTGAATAGGTATCAGTGGTGTGGTGTGCATATTTTAATTTTCCGAATTCAATAAAATGAAACACATTCATCTGCCAGATTTCATTCCTTTGAGTACCTTTTGGGTTACATCCTGCAGGTAGTGGAGTGTGGTTGTATAAAAAGAACAAGTAGGGCCGGGCGGTGGTGGTGCACGCCTTTAAATCCCAGCACTCAGGAGGCAGAGCCAGGCGGATCTCTGTGAGTTCAAGGCCAACCTGGTCTGCAGAGCGAGATCCAGGACAGGCACCAAAGCTACACAGAGAAACCCTGTCTTGAAAAAACAAACAAACAAACAAAACCAATAGGACATTTCCTTATAATTTCCTTGGCTTGTTGCCAAGTTATCTAAAAATCCTTTTTCAAACCCATACTATTGACAGGTTTTTCTATGAAATCTGAGGCCTCCAACACATTTCCTATCAATAGTTGATGAATTTATTCATTACCTTGTGCTAGAGAGCCTATCAGAACCATATGTTATCTGATATGTGCTATATATAAGGGATGATTTCTATTTCTGATTATTTCTTGTAGCTAAATAACAAAGTTAATTCTGACTCATCAGAAATAAATTCAGCAGTCTCAATGTGTAAAACAACTTTCTGCATACTGAGAGTCAGTAAATATGTTAAGGGGTTCTGTAAAATCCATTAATACCATTAGAATAGCATATAATTATGACTTTTGGACAGAATCATAAGGGCTTTGAGCCACTTAAATTTCCTGATTTATAACCTGCCTTTCCTGATTTGTTTGCATCAGAATAGAATGTAGGGGCTCCAGATATTGATGTTCCCCATACAATGTGAGGAAGAATGCAGTTAGTTCTCTTTATAAATTTGATTCACTTTCTGCCCATAATTTGTCAATTTCATCATTACATTAAATTACATTTAAAAAAGGTACTAAAATTACTGCTAGGTCTATTCCTGCTTATTGATGGAGTCTCAATTTTCTTTTGAGAATCAACTCAGAGACCTGTTCCACATAAGTTTTTAATTTTTTACTCTGTTTATATGGTAAAAAGATCCATTCTAAGATAATATCTTCCCTATGAATTAATATTCCTGTAGGAGAATGCATAGAATGTAAGATAACCAGAATGAAATCAAGCTCTGGATCCAAACTATCCACATGTGCATCCTGTAATTTCTTTTCCACCAAAGCCAGTTCTCTTAGCTTCAGCTGATAATTCTCTTGGACTGTTTAATTCCTTGTCACCTTTTAAAGTTAGAAACAAATTACTCAGTTCTTGATTTTTTTTTTTTTTACTTCAATAGTGGGCCATAGATACCAATGTCTCCCAGCAATCTTTCAAAGTCATTAAAATGTAGTAGAATATTATTTTAAGGTGTGTTACTTCTGTTTATGTTGCATTTGTTTAACTGTGAAGCTGTTACTGTGCCTGTCTAAAACACCTGATGGCTAATAAAGAGCTGGCCAATAGCAAGGTAGGATAGAAATAGGCGTGGCTTGCAGGTAGAGAGTATAAACAGAAGGAGAAATCTGGAAAGAGGAATCTAAGATCTAGGAGTCAGAGAAGGAAAAGGACTCCAAGGGCCAGCCACCTAGCCACGCAGCAAGTCATGGAGTAAGAGTAAAATACAGAAGAGACCATGAAAACCCAGAGGCAAAAGATAGATGGAATAATTTAAGTTAAGGAAAGCAGGCTAGAAACTAAACCAAGCTAAGCCAGGCATTCATAAGTAATAATAAGCCTCCATGTATGATTTATTTGGAAGCTGGGTGGCAAGCCCCCCACAAGAGAGCAAAAACCTCCAACAACATTAATAGTCTGCACTTGATCTCTCCTAGTTTGCACCTTTTGGGGTCGAATTTTTTTGTAGACCTATTTTATATCCTAAGTAATTAATACAATCTCCTCTTCATATTTTTTTCAGGAGCAAATTGTAATCTCCAACAAGGCAAATTTTTTTTCTACTCCTTCAAACATTCTTTCTAAAGTATTTACATTTGTGTCAGCTAGTAAAATGTCATCCATATAACGGTAAACTATAGATTGAGGAAATTGGTTACTTATCATTTCCAACAGCTGATGTACAAAATATTGGCACAGGATGGGGCTATTTAAGATTCCTTATGGGAGAACCCTCCATTAATATCTCTCAACAGGCTGAGAATTATTATACGTAAGCACTGTAAAGGCAAATTTTTCTGTCTTTTTCTTGCAAGGTTATAGTGAAGAAACAATCTTTTAAATCAATAACTATAAGAGGCCATCCTTTTGGTAACAGAGTAGGCAAAGGAATTCCAAATTGTAGAGAGCCCATTGGCTGAATCACCTTATTAACAGCTCTTAGGTCTGTTACCATTCTCCACTTACCAGATTTCTTTTTAATAACAAATACAGGAGAATTCCAAGGGCTGGTTGATTCTTCGATATGCTGAGCATTTATCTGCTCCTGTACCAGCTGTTCTAAGGCCTGTGGTTTCTCTGTTGTTAAAGGCCATTGTTCAACCCATACAGTTTTGTCCGTCAACCATTTTAAAGGTAGGGCTGTTGGTGCCTTTGAAAGATCAGCAGCTATTGTGCCCTGTTCTTTTACAACCTGAATGGTCAGTGATTGTTCTTTATAATACCTTCTAATATTTTCCCCCAAAATATATGTTAATTTATTGTTTGTTTCTGAGATTGGAGGAATGTTAATCTGAGTATTCCATTGCTGTAACAAATCACATCCCCATAAATTCATTGCTATATTAGCCACATGAGGCTTTAATTTTCCTCTCTGTTCTTCTGGCCCTATACATTCAAACCATCTTCTGCTCTGTTTTACTTGAGATAACATTCCAACCCCTAAAAGCTGAGAAGAGGCCAATTTGGATGCCAAGATTCTGGTGCAATTATTGTTACATCTGTACCTATGTCTATAAGACCTTCAATGGTGTCATTTATTTATATTTTTAATTTTAGTCTTTGTTCTTTTATAGAAGTTTGCCAAATATTTGCTTTACAGTTTCTCCTGAATTTTCTTTTCTAAAGCTGTTCTATCATCCAGAGCAGTATGGTTTTTTACAATAGGCATTAGGTTCTTTAATTGCTCTGGGAAGGAGTTTCCTCCATGATGACAGGAAATAACTGAACTGAATTTGACATGGAGGCCTGTGAGATGCCCCTCAAGGTATTTCCCAATGACAAAGGATTACCTTGAGTGTCCCTTGTTGATCTACATTCACTAGATGCCACACCTTCTGCATACTTCAGAAGGGAGGGGTGTTCTGTTTGGATTATTCTTAGAAAAAACATTGTTCCTAGGAATGCCTTTTTACAATCATTTTTTTTTTTTTTGTGATCTTGTTTGCCACAATTGAAACACTTGACATTTCAATTTCTCTTCAAACCGCTCCTATCCAACCATCATCATGGTTATGAGATTCAATATTGACTGTATCTCGGATCTGTTCTGCTAAGGATGCTAATTTTGCCTTTAACAGCCTAATTACCCTTTTGCATTGTGCATTAGCATTTTCAAAAGCCAGAGATTCAATTATTATTTGTCTAGTTTCTGAATTTGGTATCATTCTAGTTACTGCTGAAAACAGTCTTTGTAAGAAATCAGTAAAGGTTTCTTTTGGGCCCTGTATAACTTTAGTAAATGACTCAGTTTTCTTTCCTACTTCTTCAATTCTGTCCCAAGCATTCAAGGCTGCTGCATGGCATAAAGCCAGGGTGCAGTCATCATATAGAGATTGGCTTTCTACATTAGAATAATCCCCCTCTCCAAGAAGTTGGTTGTAGGCAGAAGTTTCTGTTCTGCCAACAACTCCCAAATACCCAGCAGCTGCTTCCCAAATTACCACAGAGAAGCTTATAATAATTATAACTGCTCGGCCATTAGCTCAGGCTTATTACTGACTAGATCTTACACTTAAATTAACCCGTAATTCTTATGTATGTTCAGCCATGAGTCTTGATACCTTTTCTCAGTCTGGCATGCTCATCTTGTTTCCTCTGTGTCTGGCTGACGACTCCTCACCCCACCCTTCCTTTTCCCAGCATTCTCTTAGTCTGCTTGCCCCACCTATACTTTCTATGTGGCTACTGGTCAATCAGCATTTTATTAAACCAATGCAAATAACAATTTTTTACAGTGTACAAGAGCATTATCCCACATCAGTTGGTGTTGGGAGATTTCTATACCTCTAGCTCTACTTCACTGTTCAATGGTCCTAGTCTCATCTTTCCACCAGGTTCTCCACTGTAATTGAGGACCAGGCTCCAAAACTGATAACCAAGTCTCTCCAGTCTTGAGAGATAATTCTATTACAAGTTCATCATGAGTTCAACAACTGCTTCAAAAAAGGTGAATGCATGCCGTAGAGACTACCACTTCCTTGAATCTCCTTAAATCTAATATTTCCATAGGAGTCCATTCAGCTCTTACACAGCCTTGGGGATATCTATCATTTGATAATTTCTGTAAGGTTACTGGATAAATTTAAGTTGGTTGTTTGAAAAACCGTAGGCTGTTCTTTAACTTATAATGCAATGCTGAGATTGTTCTCCTTTAAGTTCTATCTGGGTCTGACTATCTTTATGATCTGTTTTAATAAGTTTTCTAAAACTTTTATTTTAGTATTCATATTAATCAACTTTTTGAGTGATTAAACAAAAATGATAAAACCAATAATGTTTATAATTGACATTATATAAATCCCATCTAAATAAATTATCCTCTCATTTAATTGTTCCATTTTCAAATTGTCCACCATATTAACATATAGAGACCCAACTTCCTCCATTGTAATAGTCTTTTCCATTTTTTAATGTGGGATAAAAACTCTTTTAACTAATTCTTCCCTTTAGGAATTCCCAATTGTCTCACCAAATCTGCCAATGATGACAATGAAGATGTGAGGCTGACTTCTTCTGCATAGAACAGTAGAAGCCCAAGCATGCTACCTAGTTTGGCAGCAGCCCGAGAAGGGGGCCCAGGGAAACCCCACAACCCACCAGAAGAGGGAACCCACTGTCTGAAAAATGCACACAGGAGATCTTGGGGAAGAAACACCTGTGGTGGGAACTGCCTAAAAGTCAGAGCTGGCTGGTGGTGAGGGGCTAACTCTGGCAGCATTCAGAATCCAAAGGCCTGTGGAGTTTGTTGCAGAGAGGTTGCAACAGAAAATTCCCAAACTCACTCAGAGGGCTTGGGGAAAAGAACAGAAAATCTGGCTGACAGAGTAATGACTCTGGCATGCCTCTCAGGCCTGTGTGGGTGGCTGCAAAGCCATAGGCAAGCAGCTTTTTCATGAATTTGTGCCCCACAAGTTGGAAGGCAGATGTAGCAAAATTTTTAATTGCTCTTAATAATAAAAACCCAGAGTCAGATATAGGGGTAAATGCTGAAAGATCAGAGAAGTAAAGGAGCAGCCAAGGTCACCTCTGACCTCCATGATGACTCAGACCAAATAGGGGCTGAGCTCCTGTCTCCATCCTTCCTTATCACTTACTCTCTCTGCCCAGCCATATTGCTTCCTGTCTGTTGTCTATACAGTCCTCCAGACCTCTATGGTTAGCTAATGGCTAGCTCTACCCTCTGATCTTCAGGCAAGCTTTATTTGTTAGAGCACAAACAAAATACCACCACAGAGCTGTCTTCCTGGGTCAGAAACAGGTTTCTTTACCCAGCTCTTCGCAGTAGTATAATTCAACACTAATCATAAACTGCTGAACCAACCCTAGGCTTTAAGCACTAAGTTGGATGAGTATGTGGCAATTTATTTAAACACAATTTCAAGACTGAACAGAACCTTCAGATGTCTTGAAATATAATGATACATGAAGGTTTTGTCATTTTCAAAAATGACAGGCCACGTTTCTCATCTGAAAACTTTTTTAAAAGGTTGGTGTGTGTGTGTGTGTGTGTGTGTGTGTGCATGTCTTGTGTGTGTGTGTGTACATTTGTCATGTATGTACAGACCTGTGAAGGCTAGAAGAGGGCATCAGATAACCTGTAGCTGAACTTAGAGGCTATTGTGAGCAGTCTGATATGGGTGCTGGAAACCACACTCAGTTCCTCTGGAAGAACAGCAAGTGATCTTAACTTCTGAGCCTGCCTTAGTTAGGGTTTCTGTTGTTGTGAATAGACACCATGACCAAAGAAAACATTTAGTTGTAGTGGTTCACTTACAGTTCAGAGTTTCAGTTTATTATCATTGTTGTGATATGGTAGTGTGCAGGCAGACATGGTTCTGGAGAAGTATCTGAGAGTTCTACATCTTGCAGGCAATAGGAAATGAACTGAGACTCTGGGCAGTATCTTGAGCATATATGAGACCTCAAAGCCCACCCACACAGTGACACATTTCCTTCAACAAGACCACACCTCCTAACAGTGCCACTCCCTTTGGAGGCCATTTTCTTTCAAGTCACCCCAGAGCCCCTTAAACATTTTTCAAAGATACTGATAGGCATGAAAAATCAAGTCAGAAGCACAAACCTATAGTATTATTTTCTTGACTCTAGCATCTAAATATCTTAGTTAAACTGCAGTGGAAGTATAGAGAGGTGAAAAATGCTTGTGCAAATCAAGATGGCCAGCTCAGGTCACAGGGTAAGCTATGACACAGGCATCTTATTGGAGTAGGTAGGGACCTAGAGTAAACAGGATACCTCCATAGCACATTCATGTCATGTTTGTGTTTTGACTGTGGCATTTAAAATTAATTCTTTATTACATTTATTTAGTGGGGGTGAGGCATGCATGTTGTGGTGGTTTGAATGAGAATGGACTCCATATGCTCTTATGTTTGAATGCTTGTTGGTAGAATTGTTCAGAAGGATTAGGAAGTGTGACTTTGTTGGAGGAGGTGTGTCACTGGTGGTGGGTTTGAGTTTTCAGAAGCTCATGCCATTCCAGTTAGCTCTCTCTTCTTCATAGTTGTTATCTCAACATGTAAGCTTTTAACTAATGCTCCAGTGCCGTACCTGCCTGCCTGCTACCATGCTTCCTGCCATGTCTGAAATTGTAAGCAAGCCCCCAATTAACTGCTTGCTTTTATAACTTGCCTTGCTTATGGTGTTTTATAGTGTCAATAAAAACACCTAAGACAGATGTAAACACTGAAATATACAAATGTTCCTTATCCTCTATTTTTAAATGAAGCAATTCTCACAACTGGCCCTACTCCCTACATTTTAAGACTTTTGTAATTCTTGTTATTTACTCATTGAAATGTCCATTAGACACCTAGGTAACAACTCTGAGCTGCCTCTGGGAACAAAAGAATGAAATGAATAATCATGGTTCCTCCCAAGCCACACACATACAACTTTCATTTCTGTCACCATAGTCACTTGTTTGGCTCATACTGTGTGGCTGCAAGGGAAGGCCAACAGGTATCATATTCACTTGAGTATTAAAAATCCTCTCCTGTGAGGTTACAATTTGTTGAGAATTCTCATAGAATATAATCATCACCTACCTACCCTTTATTTATTTATTTATTTATTTTTTTGACCTTGACAGAGAGTTAGACCCACATATCTACTGTCTTCCATTTGTTCCTTCCAAGTTTCTGACCAGTCAAACCTTTGGCCACAGACCATGAAACTAGTATATAGATGTGTCTAGCCATTTCCCTTTCCAAGCAAAATGAATTATCAGGGCTTCCCTCACCCTGTCCTCTAGGGACATTCCAATATAGTATTGCCACTGTCACTCTGGTGTTGTATGCATAGTGTTCCAAACCCACTGTGAACAAGACCCAAGTTTTCTCTTAATTATAGAGTTTTCCATGATACCCTGCTTGTGACTGGAGAGAAAATAACAGGACCAAGGGCCATCAGCATTTAAAACATGTTCCTGCATAACTTACTGGTTATCAAGCTCAACCATATGCACCACTTCCATTTGATGATGCAATGCATTTGGTCCTGCTTGCTAAAGGGAGTCACTCTCCTTATCTCTGGCAGGAGGAACTTGTGGCTCTTCCACTGATGAAAGAGGGTGCCTGGTGGTGGTACTGAACCTTAGAGAACAATAGGCATTTAGATACTTGCTGAACTTATTGCTTTTGTCTCAGAAAAAAATGCTGTGATAAAGTTGATGGCCATTTTCATTCCTGAATCATTGAGCCTGATTTCAGTCTTGCCTGTGGCTAAACTATCGTACAATTACAGTATAAAAGGTGTAGCCTTTTTTCAATAAAGTGGCAGCCATCCCCATTCACCCTCAGATCATGTCAGTCTCCTCCTTCCCTTTGCCGACTCTACACCTCCTCTTTGGGACCTGAACCCCCGCCAGAGCTGGACTCCAGCACCCAAGCACTTCTGCTCCTGCTGACTACTGTTGGCCCATACATCATTAATGCCTCAACTAGATACATACATTCCTGTCTAGATGTCATGAAGCTGATAGTTATTAAATCCTAATATTAACAGGTACCCGACCCCCACCCAGAGCTAAGGATTTGGCTCAGGATACAAATCAAGGAGGGAATGTGATGGTAGAAATTATGTTTAGAAGTTTAAAATTGCTGTGCTTGGGCTGGAGAGTTGGTTCAGCAGTTAAGGGCACTGGCTGCTCTTGCAGAGAACCTCAGTTCAATTCCCAGCACCCACATGGTGGCTCACAAACACCTGTAACTCCAGTTCCAGGTGATCCAATGCTCTCTTCTGATCTTCATGGGCACTGCATAAACATGGTACACACACACACATACACAAGCAAAACACCCATACACAAAATAATAAGCAAATAATAAATAAATAAATAAATAAATAAATAAATAAATAAATAAATAAATAAAATTACTGTGCTTAAGAGAACTTTAAAACAAAAATACCTCTACCTGTAAGCCCTGCTTGCCTAAGGACCTATAACTTTCTGGAATGCTGGGGGCTGTTCTTGTAAGTACCTGATCTTCTTTATGTACGATAACAAACCACATATTTTTGCTTCTGTAAGTAAGCTTACTTGCCCCTGACTGCAAGTAGGCAGGATATATACTTGATTATATATAGATGGGATACATGCCTGACTACATGTAGGCAGGAAGAATGTCAGTATGTGTTCTTGCCCCTGATTTCATAAAGGCAGAAAATACATAGCCTTGTGAATTTTGCCTTTACAAACCCATAACTAATGTAATTCAGATCTGCATTTTTTTTTTTTGAGACAGAGTTTCTCTGTGTTGTCCTGGCTGTGCTGGAACTTGCTCTTCTGTAGACCAGGCTAGCCTCAAACTCACAGAGATCCACCTGCCTCTGCCTTCTGAGTGCTGGGATTAAAGGCATTTGCCACCAACACCCAGCTCAGATCGGCATCTTATGAGCCTCTCAGGTGTAGTCCTGGAACCATGAGTATCCAGTACCAGTATCTGAATAAAACCTCTTCTTTGTTTAAATTTATTCATGCTTAGACTAGTAAATCTCTGAACCACCCCAGACCCATAACAAAAGCAAAGAAAAACAAAACAAATGTAATTGATATGCAAGGTAGGCATGGTGGTTGCATGCCCTTGGAACACTTGAGTCCAGTGTAGGTAGAGTTTTTCAGTAGGGACCATAATCAGCTCTGTTTCACCAGCTGCTCCCAAATAACCACAAAGAGTTTTAAATATTAATTATAAATGTTCGGCTATATCTTAGGCTTGTTACTAACTAGCTCTTACAACTTAACAAAATTAACCCATATTTCTTATATATGCTTTGCCACATGGCATGCCCATCTTGCTTCTCTCTGCCTCTGCTTGCAACTCCCTTCTGACTCCACCCTTTTTCTTCCCAGCATTCTCTGTTTGGCTCTCCTTGTAACAGGAATTGCTAAAAGGTCTTATTAGTAAAAACCTGGAGCCAGATATTGGGGTAAAAACTGAGAGATCAGAAAAGCAGAAAAAAGCCAGCCATGTTCTTACC
The DNA here is from genome assembly GCA_902168405.1 of Peromyscus aztecus. Taxonomy (NCBI): domain Eukaryota; kingdom Metazoa; phylum Chordata; class Mammalia; order Rodentia; family Cricetidae; genus Peromyscus; species Peromyscus aztecus. The sequence continues at coordinate 5,650 of CABHPQ010119976.1, read as the reverse complement.
ATGAAATCCTCAGCAAAAGAGACCTACTTCCTGTATACCCACACCTAAACAGAGCATCTAAAGGCATGTCTGTAACCCAGGCATTTATTTTCCTGAAATCTGCTCAACACAGTTCATTCACCCACCCAGAATAAAGAATCTCCTCTGGCCATTGAGATTCCCGTGCAGTCTATGCAAGGGTCAGCAGCACAGTTCCTTTCTGTGAATGCTGAGCTGACGACTCTCACTTCCTATTATCAGCTGAGAGAAAGAAGGAGAAGGCTTTGCTACAGGCTGGAAAGAGGACAAAGGAGCCAAAGGACAACATTCCAAGAAGACTGTTCAACTGAAATGCAAACTGGCCCTGGTCAGAGTTCCAGAACATTTGCTCCCTGGAACTCTGCCCCACAATCTGGATCACACACACCTACTAATATGTCACAAATGGTTAAAAGTATTGAGATGTTGATGAAAATATCTATTCCCTAGCTTTCTAAACCCTTTCCTCCTTTTCCACATGAAAGAACAACAGCTTGCTAGGCACACACAGCTCAGGTGAAATGCGAGGCAGCAAAGAGCTACTGCTTAGCTTCAGGGGTTTGTTGTTGTTTTTCAAAACAGTCTTTCTCTGTGTAGTTTTGGTGCCTGTCCTGGAACTCACTCTGTAGCCCAGGCTGGCCTTGAACTCACAGAGATCCACCTGCCTCTGCCTCCTGAGTTCTGGGATTAAAGGCATGCGCCTCCACTGCCTGGCAGCTTCAGGTTCTTAATTATACTCTTAAAACCATAGCCAGGGCATTTCCATAGGTGAGGCTGAGGAAACTTTCAAGGTGGTAATGATCTATATATTTTTTTATTTATTTACTATAATTTGTTTGTTTTAGAGAGTTGGGTCTAATTATTTAGTCCAAGTTGGACAGGAACTCAGCTATGGAGCCCCCAAACCCATGATCCCCCTGCCTCTGTTCCATATCATGATACGGTGTAGCTAGAGTTTTCCTGCCTGGCCCACGGTCAGGATAAATCTCTTTCACCTGCTAGTCCCACAGCCGCTCAGACCCAACCAAGTAAACACAGAGGCTTATATTGCTTACAAACTGTATGGGCGTGGCAGGCTTCTTGCTAACTTTTCTTATAGCTTAAATTAATCCATTTCTATAAATCTATACCTTGCCACATGGCTCGTGGCTTACGGGCATCTTTACATGCTGCTTGTCCTGGCGGTGGCTGGCAGAGACTCCCTCTGCCTTCCTGTTCTTTTTATTCTCTCTGTTAGTCCCGCCTACACTTCCTGCCTAGTCACAGGCCAATCAGTGTTTTATTAGCAACACATTTGCCATACAGAACAACCCACAGCACTTCCCCCATTTTTTTTTTCAAAAAGGAAGGTTTTAACCTTAACAAAGTAAATTACATATAATTTGGGAATTTGGGCATAGCTTCTCTTACTACTTCCTGCTGGAGGGGGGTGCTGTATCTTATGGGGACACAAAGAAAATTTTAGGATCATGGAGTAGTCCGTGAGGGTGTATCGTCTGAGCCAATTGCCTTGAAATTGTTCTGGATGTTGGATCATCTGAGCCATGGTGTCATCGGAGACCTTTCAGGTGGTCTTGGCTGGTCAAACCTGATGTATCTTAATCTGGAACAAATCCATAGCCTCTGGCTTTCTGTGGGAACAAAAGCAGAGTCTCCTTTCCAAAGCAACACATCCTTACATCCAAGTTTTGAAGTTAAGGTATCTTTAAAATATACATATTGGTTTAACTCAGCTTCCTTTATAATCAAATATCTCTCTGCAGTTAAGAATCCCAAAGTCAACACAATGCAGATTCTCTGTGTGATATCCATCTTACGTGGCTTATATTTTATACTACCTTTACTGTCTCTTTAAAGATGTCATTTTTCAAACCTATCTATTTCTTTATATAACTGTATATATTCCTTTTTATCTCTCTTTGAAGCCTACGTACATTTTACACACATTTTAAAGCATTTAAAGCCTTGTTCCATCTGAATCTGTCTTATTGTGAATCAATTGTTTTAAACTGCAGCATTTCTAAGACTGAAACGGTGCTGTGGCTGCTGGCTCCGCCCACCTCAGCTTCCCAACATGGTGGTGATACGTTTACCGTCAGCTCTGGGAGCCTTCGTGGGTCTATGCTTCTATCAAAGCAGCGTTTAGCCCAGAAATCTCTTTTTTTTGTTTTGTACTAGCAAAGGCTAAATCCACCACGCAGCCCAATGTGCCACTTGCAGAGGCCTCATTCCCGCCACACTGCAGGTCTAGCACACACGCCAGGAACCCACCATACAGTAGCTCAAGCCCGCAGGCTGCGGCTAACTTGAGAAAGACAACTAGGAAGCTGTTTTAGCTCCGTTTTAGAATCTTCTTTTTACGCTTTCTCAGGTTTTAAGTGGAAATTCCTGCCCCACGTTCTGGCGCCATTTGTAGCTAGAGTTTTCCTGCCTGGCCCACGGTCAGGATAAATCTCTTTCACCTGCCAGTCCCACAGCCGCTCAGACCCAACCAAGTAAACACAGAGGCTTATATTGCTTACAAACTGTATGGGCGTGGCAGGCTTCTTGCTAACTTTTCTTATAGCTTAAATTAATCCATTTCTATAAATCTATACCTTGCCACATGGCTCGTGGCTTACCGGCATCTTTACATGCTGCTTGTCCTGGCGGTGGCTGGCAGAGACTCCCTCCGCCTTCCTGTTCCTTTTATTCTCTCTGTTAGTCCCGCCTATACTTCCTGCCTAGCCACAGGCCAATCAGTGTTTTATTAGCAACACATTTGCCATACAGAACAACCCACAGCAATACGGGTTTCACAGGATTGAGCACTTGTCAAAACTCAAAGATGAGATAGGAGAAATGGCTCAGTGGTTAAAAGCACTGACTGTTCTTCCAGAGGATCCAAGTTCAATTCCCAGCACCCATATGGTAACTCACAACTGTCTGTAACTCTAGTTCAATGAAATTTGTCATCCTCTTCTGTCCTCTGTGGTCAGTGGGCACTAGGCATGCATGTGGTGCACAGACATTCATGCCCCAAACACCCACAATAAATAAATAAATAAATAAATAAATAAATAAATAAATAAATTTGACGACCTCTTTTATCTTCCTTAGGCACCAGGTACACACATGGCACACAGACATACATGCATGTAAAACACTCATACACATAAAAATTTAACAACAGTAACAAAAACACCTCAAACTATACACTTAAAATTTGTTATTTCATTGGGCTGAGGTTGGCACATGCCTTTAATCTCAGCACTCAGGAGGCAGATGCAGGTGGATCTCTGAGTTTGAGGTCAGTTTGGTATATAGAGTGAGATCCAGGAAAGCCAAGGCTACCCAGAGAAACCCTATCTCTGAAAAACAAACAAACAAACAAAAAATGGTATTTCATAGACCTTGGAACACTCAGCCCTAAAAGGGATGTCTCCAGCAAATCCCTTCCCTCGGGGCTCATGGACTCCTGGTCAAAGAGGAGGCAGAAAGAGTGTAAGAACCAGAGGGGATGGAGGCCACCAAGAAAGCCAGGTCCTCTAAATCAACATGAGCAAAGCTAGTATGAACTCACAGATCCTGAAGAAATATGCACAGGGCCTGCACGGGTCTGCACCAGGTCCTCTGCACTTACATCATAACTTCCAGTTTAGTGCTTTTGTGGGACTCCTGATTATGCAAAGGAGTGTGTCCTTGTGGCTTCTCTTGGGCTCTTTTCCTTCTGTTGATTTGTCTTTGTCCAACTTCAATGTGATATTTTTGTTTTATCTTATTATGTTGTGTGATATTTTGTTTGTGTTCTGACAAATAAAGCTTGCCTGGAGATGAGGAAGGGCAGAGCTAGCCACTAGTTAACCCTAGAGGCCAGGCAGTGATGGCACACACCTTTAATCCCAGCACTAGGGAGGTGGAGACAGGATCTAGCCCACGAAGTCTGAGGATTCCTAGAGACAAGATGCCCTTTCAGTCTGAGATTTTGTAGAGGTAAGAAGTCTCTGGTGGCTGGCTGCTCTGCTTCTCTGGTCTTTCAGCTTTCACCCTCAATATCTGACTCCGGGTTTTTATTGATTAAGATTAATATAAGATCATACTTCATTATTATATTTTATTTTGTTATATTTTATTATTATCACTCAGAAGCCTGTTCTTTTCTAATGAAAGACAGAAAGGGAGTGGATATGGATGGGAGGGAAGATGGGGAGGAACTGGGAGGAGTTGAGAGAGGGGAAACTATAATCAGGATATAGTATATGAGAAAAGAATCTATTTTCAATAAAAAGGGGAAGGGAAATAATATTTTATTATATGAATTTAATTTTTTTTTAATTTGGAGCTGAGGACTGAACCCAGGGTCTTGCGCTTGCTAGGCAAGCACTCTACCACTGAGCTAAATCCCCAACCCGCATTTAATTTTTTAAATTTTATTTTATGTTTATATGTGTTTTGCCCACATATATGTCTATACACCATGTGTGTGCTTAGTGCCCATGGAGTGCAGAAGAGGGTGTTGGGTATGTTAGAATTCCTAGACACTCCCCCATGACTATGCATGCATTGGCAAGATGCTTAGTCATCCCCAGGGCCTCACGTCCTACATAATCCATCTGCTGCATGATCACGTAATCTATGCACATGCTTGGTGCAGCTACATAAGCCCATATGTGCATGTGTGGGGGAATCTATAAAAGCAGGTCCCACTCATCCCTCTGCCCTTTTCTTCCTGCACGATCTTTCCAAAAGCCTAAGCACATGCCTTCTGTTCCCTTCCCTTAATAAACTCTTATAGTAGGTTTGTTGTACCCCGTGGCTTTTCTCACGTGGTAAACAGCACTGCTTAATAAATAACATTAGTGCTGTGATGAAGCAAGCTGGCACTCTGTGCCCAGGATCTTGTACTGAGGTTTTACTCTATCTACAACTGCCCACTTTTCCATTTGCCTGACCACCAGACCACTTTGCACAATACTGGCTGCTTCTATTGGTGAGTTTTCCCTTCCCAGCCAGCGTAAATAGTCCCCTGGACCCATGGGAATGACCACAGATTGTCCGGTGTCCTTCTGGTGTCCCCCTTCATTGGCTACAGTCGGCTCCCATTGCAGGCTTCAATCCCTAGCATTTTTCCCAACTGTAGTCTGAGATATCATTCTTTCCCAGGGGGTTCTCGTGCTACGTATACCCTGCCCTCACTCTCTGGCTTAATAAAGCATTGAATGACTTGTGCTAATCACAGATCCTTGCTTGATCTCAGGGACTCCTGAGATTGTAGTCTTGGATCACATTTGTTCTTTTGTTTTTTTGTTTGTTTTTTGTTTTCCTCTTTGCTGTGGTCATGGGAAATAAGGCTTCATCCTGTTAGCCCCACTCCTCCTCTGAGAAATGGCCTAAATCCCTTAGATAACAATAAAAATGCCCACCTAATGGCTCCTTGGACCCTCTGATATTTTACGGGAATTATCTAACTTCTGCGAGCTAATGCAAAGAGTTGCCTTATATCCAAGCTTTTTTTTTTTTTTAACCTAAGCTCCAAACCCTGCCTTCTTGATGCCTTCTCTCCTGCCCATGTGCTCCTAGACATGCACCCTGAACCTGAGGAATCTCTGACTGCTGCTCCAACCGCCTGGCTCTGGCTGCCACCTTCAACCCC
>CABHPQ010119975.1:47806-60735 GCA_902168405.1 Peromyscus aztecus | reverse complement strand
GTTAAATACAAATAGACTAGACATTGTTCTTGTATATATTGTATATAGTTATTGTACTTCTGTATATAGTTTTTCTTATGTTAGTTATAAGCATTTTCCTTTTTTTATTAAAATAGGAAAGGGGAAATATGGTGATATTTTCTTTGTACCAAAATGTTATTTGTATGTTAATAAATAAAGTTGCCTGGGGTCAGAGCTATTAGCAAGCCATAGGAAAGCAGGGCAGTGGTGGTGTACGTTTGTGATCATAGCACTTGGTAGACAGAGCTAGGTAAGTCTCTGTGTGTTCAGGGATACAGCCAGCATTGGATACACATGCCTTTAATCTCATTACCAACCATAGAACACCTGGAGGTCTATACAGATAGGCCGTAATGAGGCAGTCCTGTGGTTGGGTTTACAACCAATGAGAAGGCAGAACAGAGACTATATAAAGACTTTAACCCAGGAAGTACTGGCTCCTTCGGAGAGGTAGGACCACTGCAGGAGGAAGGGTAAGGTTTTGGCTCTTAGCTCTGACCTCTTGGCTTTCTTCTTTGCATTGGTTCTGTGTTTCTTATTTATACGACAGTTGGTTACATCTACATCGCTCTGTATCAATAAACACTGATTGACCGGTAGCCAGACAGGAAGTATAGGCGGGACTAACAGAGAGGAGAATTGAGGAAGGAGGAAGGATAGGGGAGACTGCCTGGAGCTGCTGCCAGGACAAGGAAGATGTAAAGTACCGGTAAGCCACGAGCCACGTGGCAAAGTAGAGATTAATAGAAATGGGCTAAATATAAGAGTAAGAGCTAGACAATGATAGGCCTGAGCTAATGGCCAAGCAGTTTAAATAATGTAAGCGTCTGTGTGTTTATTTTATAAGTGGGTTCCGGGACTGGCGGGACTTGGGAGCTGGAGAGAAATTCTCCAGCAACAATGATATCTTATAATTCATTCAGCATTCAATTCATCCATTTGAAGTATACAATTCTATGTTTTAGCATACTCAATAATTTGTGCATTTATCAGCTCAGGTAATTTTAGAACATTTTTATCACCCTTAAACAATGTCTGTACACTTATTTATTATCCCTTGACCTGTCAAATCCCTTCCAGACTTAGAAGATCATTAATGTACATTTTTCTCTGTTAATTTGCCTAAGTGGAATAATCACATTTGATATTCTACAATAGGATTCTTTCATATAGCATAATGTTTCTAAGGTTCCACTTCTGTTCTGGAGCACATAAGTATGATGTTACTATTTCTAGCTAATGTTCTACTTGCATCCTATTCTCCTTTGTCAGAATCTCCTTTAGATTTCTGATAAGTTAGTTATAGTGATAGATAGAATCATTGGTCTTTTTAATATTTATATTTATATATTTTGATTCAATGTGTGTGGGGGTACATATGGGTATGAGGTGTATGGATGTGTAGTTTACAAATGCCTGTGTGTGCAGAGAGGCAGAGCAGGGCATCGAGCAGCCTCCTGTATCACACTTAACCTATTTTCTTTGAGACAGGGTCTTTTGTTGGACCTGGAGCCCAAGTTTTTCAGCTAAGTTTTTAGCAGCCATCATGTCCCAGTGATCTTCCTGTCTCTACACCAGAACCTGCCTTAGTGCTGAGCTTGCAGGTGTGTATAATTTATTCTCATTTTTCTTATTTTCCACATTTAAGTCTTCAGATTGTTCCTGAGCATCCAAATTAGCATCTGTTATTCTCTTAACCCAGGATAAACTCACTTTCACATTTTGATTGATTTCCTCTATGCTATTACAAGAAAATACTTCTCTTTGTTACAGGCCCAACAATATAATTAGATGCATACTGTTTTATCCAAATATTTCCTGATTATTTAAGAGACTACACAAGAAATAAATTCATTAATAATAATATTTATATTTACTTAATTCTTCTGTTCCTAGTTTAAATTTTGGCATAGGTTTGAATTATTATTTGGGATCACTTGCTTCCATTCTTAGAACATTCTTTAATATTTTTGAAAGATAGTGTTGCTAGCAATGAAGTTAATCTATTTGTACACAAGAATAATGCTATTAATATTTTTACTTGATTTTTAGCAGATGCCTTTCATGAATATGTAATTCGTAGTTGATCATTTTATTAAGTATTTATAATACATTATATCACTCTCATATGACCTATATTATTTCTGATATAAAATCACTTATTAATCTTTTTAGTTTTCTCTTGTAAATGAGGGATCATTTTCTTCTAGCTTTCAAGATATTCTCATTTTCTTTGCCTATCAGATTTTTTCTTTTTTTTAATTAAGAAATTTTTCATTCAATTTACACACCAATCAAAGATCCCCCAGCCTGCCCCTCCCAACCTACCCCCACTCCCCCCTACAAGAAGGCAAGGCCTTCCATGGGGAGGCACATCCAGTAGACTCAAGTCTAAGCCCTTCCCCCTGCCTCAAGGCTGCATGAGGTGTCCCATCATAGGTAGTGGGCTCCAAAAGGCCTGCTCATGCACCTGGGATGTATTCTGATTCTACTGCCAGGGGGCCCCCCAAGCAGATCAAGCTCCACAATTGTATCGCCATGCAGAGGACCTAGTCCAGTCCCATGCAGGCTCCACAGCCATTGATCCAACTTTCATGAGTTCCCATTAGTTTGGTTTGGTCGTCTGTGCAGGTTTCCCCATCATGATCCTGATGCACTTGCTTATAGACTACCTCTTCTCTCTCTTTGACTGGACTCCTGGAGCTCTGCCTGGTGTTGGGCTGTGGATCTCTGCATCTGCTTCCATCAGTCACTGGAGAAAATCTCTGTGATGACAGTTAGGGTATTCACCAATCTGATCACTGGGGTAAGCCAGTTCAGTTTAGGCACCCTCTCTACTATTTCTAGTAGTCCAAGCTGGGGTCATCCTTGGGGATTCCTGGCAACTTCCCTAGCACTGGGTTTCTCTCTATCCCCAAGATATATATCCCTCTATCATGGTATCTCTTTCATTGCTTTCCCACTCCATCCATGTTCCAGCTCAACCATCCCATTCCCTTATGTTCTCATCCACTATCTCCTACCCTCCATTGTCCACCCCTCATCCCCAGTTTACTTATGGAGATCTCATCTATTTCCCCTTCCCAGGACTATCCATGCATTCCTCTTTGGGTCTTCCTTGTTAGCTAGCTTCTCTGGAGTTGTGGGCAGATTTTTTGCTATGATGTATCTATTACACAATTTTTTTTTGTTTGTTTTTCGAGACAGGGTTTCTCTGTGTAGCTTTGCGCCTTTCCTGGAACTCACTTGGTAGCCCAGGCTGGCCTCGAACTCACAGAGATCTGCCTTCCTCTGCCTCTTGAGTGCTGGGATTAAAGGGGTGCGCCACCACTGCCCGGCTCTATTACACATTTTATTATAACCATCCCATTTGGAATTCATGTAGTTTCTTAAGTGCCTAAATCAAAATTGTCATGAATATGGAATATTTATAGTTACTTGAACATTTTCTTTCCTTCATCTCTTTTCTCTATACCTAGTATAATATGTATATGCCAATGTGCCTTATCATACTTCAACATTCTCTAAGGCTGTATTCATTTTTTAAATTTATTTTCTTTGTTTTCCAGATAGCATAATTTCCACTGGTCCTCCTTTCAGTTTGCTAATGCACTTTAATTTTTTATTAATTTTTAAGTATTTAATATGATATATTTGATCATTTTCAATCTCTTCCCCAACTCATCTCAAATCCACTCCTCCTTCCTACCAACCCAACTTTGTTTCCCCATTTTTTAAAATTCCTATCAAGTCTACATTGTGCCAAACATGTGCTACTGGGTGTGTGAGTATGCAATGAAGCATGGTCAACTTACTAGTGGCCACTCTCTTAAAGAAAACTAACTCTCCCTCCCCCAGAAGCTATAGATACATTTTTTTTGTATTGTTGACACATTTTTCTATCATTTGAAATATGTTGTGGAGAACCTCTAGTAAAATTCTCATTTGATTTTGTTTTTTTGTTTTTTAACTCTAGAATTTCTATATGGTCCATCATGTTGACATTTTTATATTTTATTAAAAATTTATTTGCTATGATCTTTTGTATCTTCATTTACTTATTTTACAATAAGGAATAGAGGTAGATTTAGTTTGCATTCTGGTTATTGTGGTTTGTAGGCTTTTTAGCTGGACACTATTGTTGATTGCTTTACTCCCTTGGCATCTTATATATTATCTTTTGGTACTATGAAAACTAGTCCTCAAGGAGAAGATTTCCTGGTCAGTCCCAGCTTGATTATTCCAATCTCTGTGTATGAAATATGTGTTCTCTTCAGCAATAGAGACTTATCTTCAAGTTCTGGGAGGCAACCAAGGGCAATAGCAATATCCTATATTGTTTTAGGAGTCTCTTGGACTTCTCTGACCAACAATTCAAGGGATTGTATCTCATGCCCGACACTAGGTTTTTTTGGTCTGTCTATGGCTCTTGTGAGGATAATTATCATCTCACATGGGGAAACATCATTAAAATAATACATACATATCTACATACAAAAATACATGTATGTACTTTTAAATAAATTTAAAATATTCCTCTATGACTTTTTTAAAAAAATCTTATTCCTTGACAAGCGGTGACCCCTTAATTGGTCCCTTTATCCAAAAACTCCCTTTTTCAGAGTATTTTTATGCTTAAAACTTCCCATCAGGTGTACTAACTGAAGTCAGTTGCTCACTTAGGAACAGCATCAGAAATCTCTGATCTTATACCTTGCTTCTCCCATTGTCAAAACATGAGCAGCTGCTCTGCAGCTGGCAATAGAGCCAGTATGTAGCAGGAATCCTAACAGGTCTTATTAATAAAATCAAACCTGAGGCCAGTTATTGGAGTGAATGTTGGAAGGTCAGAGAAGCAGAACAAGCCACAGCCTCCTCACCTTGCCAATTCCTCAGCTGATCCTGTTTCCTCAGACTGGAAGCCTCTGAGTCCTCATCCAGAATGAATCTCAGCTGAACTGCTGCTCAAAATCTAAAAGCTTAACCAGCCAAATGCTTCTAGTTTCTGGTCTTCTGCTTTCTGCCATCACTCCCTGGGATTAAAGGCTCACTTTCTGGGATTAAAGGCGTGAGTCACCATGCTTGGCTGTATCCTTGAACACACAGAGAGATCCAGGTAGATCTCTGTCTCTGGAATGCTAAGATTAAAGGCGTGTGCTACCATTGCCTATCCTCTATGTTTAATATTGTGGCCGTTCTCTTCTCTGACCCCAGATAAGTTTATTAGGGTGCACAATATTTTGAGGAACACAATACCACCACACCAGTAGCTACTTTAAGAGTCTGGTGCATTATGTTTGGGGAAGGGGAAACACAGAATGTCAATAATCTCATATCTGTTTGGAAAGGGACTCTGCCTTATGAACTTAGATAAAGATCATCTAGCCTCAGTATTCTCATTGTCTTGTGATGAGGACAGAGTGTATAACCTTAGTGTGGGTTGAGGGGAGACAGGAACTTATACTCTCCTGCAAGTGAGCCTCTGTAACTAACAATCGTTGGTTGAAATGAGACCTTCTGATGTTCTGGCATTTTAGAGGAGATACCATAGCCTTCAACAGGGAATCCACCTGGAATGGAGTTAGGAGGGAAAGAGATGATAGGGAGTAGGCGACAGTTAAAATTTGCCAACCTTTAACCTTTGTAGCCAAATGTCAGTACAATTTTGCATAATTTCTTCATTTTCTTTATGTCTTTTGGGCCATTTTTAGGGATTCTTTTAAAAGTATTTTTACCTATTTCTCTGGGAATTCCATCATGCTATCAGTGTAAGAATTACAACCTGTTTCTTGTCATTTGTTACTTAGTTTTAATTTTAATGTTTATCTTGTTTTCTGTGTCATTTCTTTCTATATATTTGTTATGATATGAATATCCACCAAATTCAGATGTTGAAACATAATAACAAATATGATAATAATGATAATAATAAGTGGAGCCTCACCTTTGAAAGGTGATTTGGTCATAAGGGTAGACTCCTCATAAAGTTTCCTTATATTGGGAGAGTTGGCTCATTTTCTTTTCTTCTGTTTTACAGCCCTCTTCTTTACCCTTCCATGTGGTGATATTTTATTTGTGCTCTAACAAATAAAACTTGCCTGGAGATCAGAGGATAAAGCCAGCCACTATGTTAAATACAGAGGTCAGGCAGTGGTAGCACACACCTTTAATCCTAGCACTAGTTAATCATAGAGGTCTGGAGGTCTGTACAGATGGGAAGTGATAGAGCTGGGCGGAAAGAGGAAGTGATATAGCTGGGCAGAGAGAGGAAGTAAGAGGGCAGGGTACAGAAAGGTATATAGATGTGAGTATACAGGAAGTAGCTCTCTCTTTAGACTGAGGATTTGGTAGAGGTAACCTAGTGGCTAAAGCAGTTCAGCTGAGACCTCAGGGGTGAGGATTCAGAGGCTTTCAGTCTGAGGACTTGTGGAAACAGGATCAGCTGAGGAGTTGGCGAGGTGAGATTGGCTGTGGCTTGTTCTGCTTCTCTGAGCTCTCAGTTTTCACCACAATACCTGGCTCTGGGCTTTCTTTTTATTAATGAGACCATTTAGCAATTTGTCGAACACTTCCATACCTTTTGCCTTGTGAGGAAGTAAAAAGTGAAAGACCCCCACCAAAGACCCAGACACAGTTCCCCCAGAAACCCAAAAGAGCTGAGGGAAGAGATATTTTAAAAATAAACAAAACTGAGTCAGTTCCCCCTTCCTGGAGAGGGTGAAGTCAGGTGTTTTCAAAAAATCAAAGTCAGGATGTCTGATGGTAACTGATTAACCACGAGATGCCCCTCTCCGGAGATAACATGACCAGACCCCGGAGATAAGTTGTAAAACTCCTGACAGGGCAAACAGATAAGCTAAAATAAAACAAAGTCCAGGCCTGGGAAAAACTGGACCAATCAAGGATGGACTCGTACTAACCCCCTCCCCTCTAAGAAATTTTATGGGTTTTGCCTATAAAAACTAACTTCCCCAAGAAAGGGCAAGCTCCTCTGGGCCTCACTGCTACGAGTGAGTGTTTTGGATTGAGCTTCCCTGACCGAGCGGCTTGTAAACAAGATTAAACCTTGCTTTTGCATTCTGTACCTAAAGTCTCCAGTGGCTTCTTTGAGGATGTGATCTGGGCATAACAAAAGAAGTCTCTCACTAAACACAGCCTGACAGCACTGGGACCTTTCAACCTGGATTTCTCAACTTTTGTAGGTGGGGGAAATGAACCCCTCTCCTTTATGAATTAATTACCCATGCTGTTAGAGCAGCACAAATGGGCAAAATTTCTTCCCTGTTCCTTAATCTGCTAAACAAGTAACATATATCTCTTCTTGTAGACGAATTTCTAATGGTCTTATTAAATAAAAAACATGGAGCCAAATATAGAGGTGAAAGCCTTAGAGAGATCAGGAAAATAGGGAAAGCCACAGATAACCTTACCTCACCAATCCTGCAACTTCCAAGTGCACCTACTTCCTGTCTACCCATGCCTGTATGCCTTGCTGTTCTGCCATCTGATTTGCTCTCTCCATTCAGCTACATCACTTCCTCTTCCTACCCAGTTCTGTCACTTCGTGTCTGTCTTTACAGACCTACAGACCTCCATGGTTAACTAGATTTGGAATTTAAGGCATGTGCCACCACACATGGCTCTGTTTCCAGCTTGGCCTTGAACTCACAGAGATCCAGACAGATCCTGATCCTGGCTGCCAAGTGATAGGATTAAGAGCATGTGCTACCATTGCCTGACTTCTTTGTTTACTTAAAATGGCTTGCTATTTTCTCTGATCTCCACACAAGCTTTATTTATGAAAGCACAAATAAAATATCACCACATTTCAGCACAAATAAAATATCACCACATCTCCTGTACTAGAGCCCATTGTTTTGACAGTTCTACTATTTATCTCCATTCTGTGGTTTATTTTCCTAAACTTCTAGAAAACATATTTAAACTTATGATCTCCTATATAAAAAGAATATTATATAAAATTTAGCTTATCCATCAGAGACTTTAAGAATTTTTTTCTTTTCTGCCCTTCCCACCTTATCTGCATATTGTGATTCACTTGTTCTTTATTTCAAAGTATTGTTTTAACAGTGTGCCATTTCTATTTTATAAAACACTCCATAAATATCTACTTTCACTATAACCCAAAAGTCTACATTCAAATTAAAATTCTCAGACCATGTTCTGGGAGTTGAACTCAGTCAGAGTGCCTACTTAGCATGCTTAATGTTCTGAGGTTTGCTTTTGTTGAGGCTTATGTGGGAGAGAGAAGGTGCATATATGGTTATATGTGCCCATGCAGAGACCATGTGAGGACCTTGGTGCCCTTCTCTATCACTCTCTGCCTCATTACCTTGAGACAGAGTCTCACTGGCCTGTGAGTTCTGGGGGTCCTTACATCTCCACCCTGCCATTCTGGGATTACACACACATGCGTGCACACACACACACACACACACACTCACACACACTTTTTTGGTGGGTGCTTGAGATTTGACCTCATGTCCTCATGCTTACAGAACAAACACTCCTACCCACTGAGCCATCTTCCTAGTTTTCTTGATCTTCATCACACAAAATAGCAGGAAAAGTGCTAAAGGGAATAAAATGAAAGAGGACAATTCTCTGAGCAAGAGTGTTTGGTGGTAGAACATTCACTTAGCATGTGCAAGTCCTTTGTACTATATTACATTTCTCAGACTTCCTACAGCTTCGTGTAAAGCAGGAAACACAGATACAGTTGGGCTCTGGCTCATCTTCCTTCTTCACACAACACTGTTCTGTTGCATACATGCAGGGCTGCCTCATTGACCATATGGGCATCCTGATCCATTTGGCTAAACTTGCTCTTCAGTCTTGTAAAGAGTCCCTCCTCCCACGCTCACTAGATCAATACTGTTTGCACAGTCACAAACAAACCCAGGAAGCAGACTATAAACTCCAGGAGCTGTCTTCAGAGCATTATGCTAAGAATTCTGATTTTCCACTACTCCAGAGCACAATCTAGAAGCTGATGGATGTAGGGTAATGTGGACTATTGGACAATTAAGATGTCCAAGTCAGTTTGTTGGGTCTGTCTTGGTTTCAGAAACAGACATTTCATTTTGTCAGCATGCTAATGCCCTATGTTTTTGCAGCAAAGAATTAGAGTGTACAGCCCCAAATTAAGGGCTAAATGTGACCAGTGGATCTGGCATACATTATCTACCTGCAGGTTCCTTGTCACCTTTTCCCACCTAAGTGTTGGTGTTGGCAGCAATGTGACTTTTGATTCCCAGCAGTAGACCATGCATTATTCCCTAAAGGAGGTAACTAAAGATTGCAGCTTCTGTGCATGGTGATCCCCATATGGCCAGCCTTTTACTCTGAGAGTGGGTTCCCTGTTGTGCTGTATTGAGACACAAGGAATTTCATTATTACCATTGTGAATGTTGTGATTACATTTTCTAAAGTCTTCCTATATGTTTAAATAATTAAAATGTCAAAAATTATATATGTATTTTATTTGTATTACTGTCAGTGTTAATTGATAAGATTTAAAGTATTTGTGCAAGAGAAAAATACCATATAAAATTAAATTTTCTTGTTTTATTGCTAATAACTATTTATTGGAAACTCTTAAATTTTATTCTTATCTCACCTATATCACTTAGCCTTGACAAAAATTCTCTGCTTTGTCCCACTTTAGTCAGGATTTTGAATCTTATGTTAGGCACATTTCTTTACTCCATTGTAAAGTTCAGCTTTAGCAAGAACTCTTCTGTAATTAAAAAAAAAAACACCTCCATACTCAATATCTGATCATTCTTCATATCTGTTCACATTTTTGAAAGGATTATAAACAGTGCTGGTGGTGGCACTGTTTACTGTGTGGAAAGGTCATAGTCATGACAGAACCCAGTGTTAGTTTTCAGAGCTTTATTAAAAGGGAAAGGGGGGGGGTAAGGAAGAGAAGAAAGCCAAGCCTGGAGAGGAAAGCAGAAGGCAGAGACAGAAAGATGGTGGGGTGGGGGGAGAGGTGAGCAGAGCAGAACAGGGAGGGAGTGGGGTCTGCATCTGGCTCTTTAAGGCACGTATGTAGTCGCCAGCACACAATGATGACTTATGACGCAAGACCTTTAGCTTAACTCCTGAATTTCACATGTGTGGTCATGCAGCTGGAGTAAGGGCAGAATCCTAACGGTTTTTATCTTGTAGCATCCTTTGGGTTATGTCTTATTGTCCTGACCTATCTTCAACAATAATTCTCGTAGGTCAGTTTAGCCAGACTCCTCCTTATACATGATTGAGTCTCTAAATAATTCTATCTACTGGCCCCATTCTGCTCCTCGGCTATAAATTTCCCCTTGCTCATGCTGTAATCAATATTGAATATAGTCTCTATCCTGCATCTAAAGATTCTGTTTCTGTGGTCCCTGTACCTATATCAACAGTCTTAAAATCTTCCATGTTTGATAGCCTTAAAAAGCATATTTAAAGAACTTCCTATTGAACAATATTTTACATTCTCTTTGCTTGGATTCTGTTTTCTCTTTGCCAAAGTACCCATCAGAATAATGATTCCATTTATGCTGAACAAGTTGTCAGTTTCCTGGGGCCAACTGTCTCTGAAATAGACTTTTTGCTAATTGACACTTTTTTTCTGGCTAGAGTACTCTAGTTTGAAACAAGTTTCCCTGTGGGGGGCCGTTCTCGGGTTCCTAGTGGCATTACCCAGCAGATCCACATAGAGGATGATTAGGACCATGGGCCTGAGTGCAGGTGTCTGAGATGGTCTGCACTTTGCTCTGCTGGGGGAGGAGGTCATTTGCTCCACCCCCTTGGCGTCTCTATAAATACCCTGGGGCAGAGACAGTAGGGGCCCATTGGAATAGGTTCCAGGCCCTCTCGAGGCTATCCTTTATTTTCTATCTATTTATCTCCGCAAGATTCTCCACAATAAATCCTTCTATCTAATATTTCCTGCTGCTCACACTCAAGAAAACTCTGGGAAGCTGTGGGGTTGGTGGGAAAACGCCCCACAGAATGGCGCCATGAACAGGGACTAAAGAAAAAAAAGGGACTAAAGAAAAAGGGGACTAAAGAAAAAAGGAAAAAGGGGGGACTAAAGAAAAAAAGAAAAAGGGGGGACTAAAGAAAAAAAGGGGGACTAAGACAAATGAACAGGGACTAAAGACAAAGTAATAGGGACCAAAGATAAAGGAAAATAATAGTTTTATTACAGAGTTTTTGGTGAAAGTGTGGGTCAGCCCTGCTAGTGGAAAGGCATGCCGGTGTTATGGAAAATATATGTTTATTGAGGGGCAGGGGTTTTATCCTCGAGAGAAAAGGAAAGCAGACTGGAAGGATGTCCGATGCTGCAGCACAATCCTCTTCTGTCAAAATTTTCTATCTTCTATCCCTTTCTCAATTTCTATCTGTGAAAAATAAGTATAAGGTATAGGGTAGTAATATAGTGTAGAAAAACTTAGAAGTGTAAGATTGTGTAGAAAAAATAAGTAAGGCAACTAGACAGAAAAACTCTACAATTTTCGAACTTTGGGGGCTTTGAATGCAAACTGGGGGAAAACTTTCTTTGGGCTTTACAGGTAGTAAAAAAGCTCTTCTCTGAGCTAATGGGGAAGAAAAAGTTTCCTATGGAAGTTTTTGACCTGGGGACAGCTGAAATGCTAAGTCTAAGCGGCAGGAGAAAATGATTTCTCCCTGAGGCAAAAATGGGGGTGTATGAAGTCAAAGTCAAAGTTGGGAAGTTTTGGGAAAAGTTGGTCTTTCTCTCTCCTGGGAGGGAAAATCTCTTAAACTAAAAAGCTTTTCCTGGAAAACTTGGGGGGGGGGGAATCTCTCTAAAGAGCTCTAATCTTTCTCAAAAGCTCTCAAACTTAAAAACTAAAGCCTTTAACTTTCTCAGAAGGACAAAAATTAGAATCACCTGAAGATATTAGTATGGGGACCACCTGTGATTAGTTCTAAGGGAAAACAAACCTCTTAAGACAGCAAAACCTAAGTTCTGTCTTTCAAGCTTTAAAAATCCTCCCTGCAATGCAGGAGGCAGGGACAAGTTCCTAAAAACCTCTTCTGAGCTCTGTCTCTTCAAGCTAGTAAAAGACAGTGGGTCAGAGTACCCTGAGGGAAACGCTTGGGAGAGTGTGGGTAAAGAGCTACAGAGAGCCCAAAAGGACAGGAAACTTTGCCTGAGAAAAGCAAAAAGCCAAGCTTTTCTGTTGCAGCAGAGCTGAGGCATCAAGGGTTTTGTTTGAGCATTTCAGAATGAAAAGGTGCTCCTAATCATTCTAATGCAAAGATCCCCTGAAGCAATGCAAAGTCTGTTAGCATTGTATCTTCTCTTCTGACCAAAAACCCAGAGGCAACTGGCCAGGTCTCTGAGTTGGAGTGCATTTCGGGGATACTAGAGTTCTTGCAGTTGTAAACTTCCTGGAGCACAGAGCTGAGGCAGGAAGGTGCAGGACCCAGGGGAAGATTGCCAATGAACAAACAAAACTAAAGCCAGTGGGAACAGCACAGTTGTCTGCTTTCCTACAAGTCCCGGGTTGATAGGTCCACAGCTGCAAAAAATCTGAGAAAAGCTTTCCTATCAGAGTTAAGGACCTTTCTGGGAAAACAGTAAAGCTGAACTATGTCTGAAGCAGTTGTGCTGCTGAGTCAGAATGCTGTCTGGGGAAAGAGCCCAGCCAGGGCAGAACAGAACTATCCAGGAGTAAAAGTTTTCTTTTCCATCAGAGAAAGCACCTCTTTGAGAAAAGCTTTGTTTAAACTGACTCCCAGTGAGAGGGAGTGTAGCCCTGAGGGGTGATTGCCTCTGGCATAAACTCTGTCCTTGTTGACCCAGACAAACAAGCAACCCACTGGGGGACTGGACCAGGTGAAGGCCTGATAAGGCAAAACACCTG
>CABHPQ010119975.1:25590-47406 GCA_902168405.1 Peromyscus aztecus | reverse complement strand
GGGGGAGAAAAAGCCCCTACCTCCAAAGGCAGCTAGCAGAGGTACAGAGCTGCAGACAGATACCTGAAGCTCTGCATGGGGGGAGCGGGGGAGGGAAGGAACAAGCAAAATGAGAATAAAACCAGTGGGAGAAAATCTCTCTGAAAGAGCTATGGAAAAGCTGTTGTACATGATCCTGTTTTTCACTGACTGGCTAAAACAAGCACAAGCCCCAAGGAAAGTTGCTATCAGAAATTGCCCACCTCAATGCTCGCTAAAGAGGCAGGTGCAGTTCTGATTTGGGGGCCAGTGTCTGATGAAGGAGAGACACCTGTTAAAGCCAGCTGAGGAGAGACCAGAAACCTCCCAATGTGCCATAGCTGAAAATGTAAAATGCTTGTTCAAATCTCCTGTTGCAAAAGCAAAAAACTTTGTTCAAACCTCCCAGGCAAGAATTTGTAAGCAAGTCTGGTAAAAGAGAACCAGTTGACTCTCAGACCCAAAAAGAACTATGGGAAATGACTGATATGGGAAATGATATAAGGGACTGATATTATGGACTGATATAAGGGAAATACATTCTGGGAAAGGTAGTTTTTCCGTTAAAGATGGCGACATTGCCCTGAAACACTTTTGTCAGCTCGAAAATACATTCATGGTAAACTTAAAATACAGCCTTTAAAAGAATAAGGAGGAAAATCGTCTAAGAGTTTAAGTGTCAGTTCCAATGAAAAATTGAAAGGATACTGAACTAGGTGCTTCGCGGTTTGGGGTACCATTGGTAAAATGCCTTATTTACCCTAATAGCTGTGCAAAGTTTTTATGGTAATTGGATGACAAAAGCTACCTATAAGAGCAAACAAGCCACTTTAAAATCTTTAAAACAAGGGAAAGCGGTTTATACACTGAACATTGTCTTAGATATGAAGAAACTTATGTGAAATTAATAACTCTTTATCTCTTGAACAAACAGCCTGCAATGAGTGATTCCTTTGCAAATCTAAGTAAGGGGATAAGAAACGGGCATTCAAAAAAGAAATGACTGCTTTACAGATGGGAAACAAACTTCAGAAAATCTAGCTGTCTTACAAAAGAGTTGCTTCACCTGAAAGTTCCTTATAAGAAATCAATGCTAAATATCACAGCTGCTAATAACATCAGGAGTTAAAGCTAATGAAGTGAAACACTAAATCCTGAAAATGCTTTTTCTCAGAGTAAGCTAATGAAGGATATGTTTCATGAAAGAACATCTATGTTCTTGACTCCTTTGAATAGTAACAGTTTTGGTGAAAATATTGGAACTAACAACAATCAAGTCAAAATGTTTCAACAAATCCAAGACGGCTATTCCACAAAAGAAAGCTGCCATGCTTTGTGGGCCATATTAGAGCTCACTCACTCCAATCTTCCTGGTCCTTTAGCTGAGGGTAATGCGAAATGGAAAGATCCCTGCTCAGGATTATGGAAGGGTCCCGATCCTGTGTTAATATGGGGTTGAGGACATGTTTGTGTTTTTTCACAAGAGGAGAATGAAGCTTGGTGGTTACTGGAGCATCTGGGAAGGAGCGTGGAACTAAGAAAAGTCAGCTCCAATGACCTTTCTATAAAGGAACCAGAATGAAAGTGGCTTGATTAGTGTTTCTGAGGTTTTGTCACTGGTTAATGCAAACAGTGAGGAAATAGAGTTCAGAGCTGTGCCGCTTTTGATTTTACTAGCTCCTTTTGAAAAATACTTTATATCCCCTAATAGCTGTGCAGTATTTGGCAAAGAGCTTTACAGCAGCTAAATACGGTAATTTCACTCTCACCATGAAGTGAAGTTTTTCAGTAGAGCAAACAAAGAGTACTGCTGTAATAGAAACATTTGTCTGAATTGAAGCGCTTAGGGGAACTACTATGAATTTGGGTGAAGGGACAGCCTCTAGTTAAAAACCGTTTACCACTGACAGTGCATCTCTGCCAGTTCGGAAAGGCTGAGAGAACTCGCAACTTTGGAGTGTGCCTTCATCCTGGGAAGGTTACAGTTCCCTAGCAACAACTATCACAATTCTATAACAACACTCATTAAATCCTAGTGTTTTATAGCAAAGCTGACTATAAACTCTAAACTTTAGAAATGATGTACGTACTTCCTGTCTAGTTAAAAGAATCTAATAGAGATAGTGATAATAATTAAGAGTATGAAGTAGAAAA
This sequence comes from Peromyscus aztecus, assembly GCA_902168405.1. Classification (NCBI taxonomy): domain Eukaryota; kingdom Metazoa; phylum Chordata; class Mammalia; order Rodentia; family Cricetidae; genus Peromyscus; species Peromyscus aztecus. The sequence goes on along the minus strand of CABHPQ010119975.1, from coordinate 45,234 downwards.
AGATGAAAATAAGATATGAGTTTGTAGAAATTATTCTTTTGTTATATCTCTGTGTTAAGAAATCTTTGGGTGTTTGCTAAATTAGATATATGCTAATGGTAACCCTATATAAGTTTGTAAAATAGATCTATAGAGTTCCTTTAAAAATATAAGCTTGCAAGAAGTATCTAAGGTAGTCTTAAGACATGTAGTAATAAGCTTGTCAGAAGTAAAGATACTAGTTGTAAATGTAAGTTTAAATAAGAAATAAGAAGACGGAATGAATATAAGAAGTAATGAGGCCGGGCGGTGGTGGCGCACGCCTTTAATCCCAGCACTGGGGAGGCAGAGCCAGGCAGATCTCTGTGAGTTCGAGGCCAGCCTGGGCTACCAAGTGAGTCCCAGGAAAGGTGCAAAGCTACACAGAGAAACCCTGTCTCGAAACCCCCCCCCCAAAAAAAAATTTGCTAAAGTACTTCTATAGTTAAGGAGTCTAAATAAGTAGATGTTATTATGTTATATGTGAGTTTGTAAAAAAGTGTAAATGTTGAATGCAAGTCTTAAATGCTTTGCAAGGCCAAAAATGTTATATGTGAGTTTGTAAAATGTAAATGTTAAGTGTGAGTCTATTCTTAATGTATATGGTGAAAGAATCTGAGATACAGAAGTTAGTGTCCTAGTAGAATGCAAAGTAGGCAGTCTGAGCAGTTTTCAAAAGTTCCAGAAGTCGCTAAGAATGGCGGACGCCAGAACCAACACAAGGCATCCGCAGCTGAGATCTGTGGAAAATCGACGCAACACAGAAAAACCTGAGCTAACATCAAAAACGGTACAGTTTAGAATACTACTGTACGTAGTAAGGTCTCTGTCTGTGAGAACAAAAGTTGCAGAGACGCTTGTTTTGGTTGTAAAACATCTCTTCATATTTGCAAGTGAAAGCCTGATACCAGAATTTACTTTTTTTGAACTTTTTGAACTTAAAATGAGATAAAACTACAAAAAGATTTTGGTTATGGATTTCTTATATTTGGAAGGCTCGTACCAGAATTTATCATTTGAATTTTGGGACTTAAGAAATGAAATGCACAATAGAGATTTAATTGCAATGGGACAATTTCGAGTTTACTTATAATAATGACCTAGGAACTGTTTGCTGGAATTGGGTTAAAAATGGAACTGTTTAAATGAAGAAATTTATTTCTACCTAGAACCAAGATGCAGTTTTGTGTATGCATATATGCTTTATTAACTGGTGATTCATGAATTGTTTTGTGGAACTGTTTATGTAAAAGTGGAATTATGGAACTGGTTTTGTGTTACAAATGGAACTGTTTAAATGAAAAGGTTTGGGTTTTTTCTAACTAGGTTTGGGACTTTGTTTAAAAAATTATAAAGGAAAGGAGGAATTATGAGATTGAATTATGTTCGCAGAAACCTATTGCTATTTATGCACCCTGGTTTTGTGGAGTTAAGAAAATATTTAAGTTTGATGTGAATACATCAAAGTTTTTCCTATGTTGTGTTAGCAAGAAAATTCTAATGATTAAGAGTTAAAAGTTGTAAAGTGGAGAAAATTGTTAACTATATATAGCACCATATATGCTAATTCAAATGGTTCTGTTAAGAGTTTGCTTTGAGTTGTAAGATTGGGAGAATTGTGACTATGTATAGCAATATTTATGTTAACCTGTTAATGGTAATGATGAAGCTAAGAGATTCTTTAAGTTTGTAGTAGCCTTAAGAGTTTTTGGTTTAGAAAGGCCTTGAGGCAGCTAAGACTGCTGTAGTCACCTTGAACCTAATTCAAAAGAGAAATGCCATCTTTATCATCCTCTACTCCCATACTGGGAGGTGTAACAGCTATGGAGATTGCTGTAAACCATTAATAGTTTGTTTTTTTTATATATAATAAGAAAGGGGGACCTGTGGGGGGCCGTTCTCGGGTTCCTCGTGGCTTTACCCAGCAGACCCACATAGAGGATGATTAGGACCACGGGCCTGAGTGCAGGTGTCTGAGATGGTCTGCACTTGGCTTTGCTGGGGGAGGAGGTCATTTGCTCCACCTCCTTGGCGTCTCTATAAAAACCCTGGGGCAGAGACAGTAGGGGCCCATTGGAATAGGTTCCAGGCCTTCTCAAGGCTATCCTTTATTTTCTATCTGTTTATCTCCGCGATATTCTCTGCAATAAATCCTTCTATTTAATATTTCCTGCTGCTCACACTCAAGAAAACTCTGGGAAGCTGTGGGGTTGGTGGGAAAATGCCCCACATTTCCCCTGACCAGATTGTAGATATAATGCATTATTTTTGATATTTTGCTTTTGACACAAGAAGTCAGATAAGAGCTATATGCATATTTTAGGCATTCATTCTTTGTAGAAATTTTGATAAATAATCATGGATATGTGTCTTGGGAAATTATTGCTGTTTTGTAAATGCTTTTTGTTCTCCTCTTAGACACAGGGTAGACTTGCTTTCCACCCCTTTGGAGTTACATGTGATATATATTAGTTAATATGACTTGCTAAGAGATGATACTATACCCATGAAGAAGAACTAAGAGTGCTCAATTTGTCACATTCTTCTTCCTTTGCAAAAGTGACTTCAGAGGCTCACATTGATCTGAAACCTCTGTAAGCTTGCTCTCTGGGTAACTAGTACTGCAATAAGCAGAGATTTCTCTGCTGCCTAGCACTGAACAGTCTGTATGAATAAGAAATAAACATTTTGTTGTGTTAAGCCACTGAAAAGTTTGCCTTTTCTAATATTACAGTATAGTCTAGTCTATCCATACTGAAACAAAAATTATCACCCAGAAGTAGTATATAATTGTAACAAAACAAGCAACAGTAATAACAATAATAGCACTAATAACAGTACATATGTAGCTCTGGCTGAAGTACTGGATAGGGAGTACTAAGTAAACTACCATCTGGGGCTGGAAGAAATCATGTCTTGTAGTATTTAAATATTTGCTTAAGCTATTGCATTAATTTGAAGGCAGAGTGTGTAGCTCCCAAAGAAGAGAACCAAATAGAGAATATGGGCACTGAGAGGTAAATACTCTTGACCACCTCTTTAAAGTTATTGTTGGAAAAGCTGAGATCAGAAAAAAATAATCTGGTTTACAAACAATGATGGAAATGAATACAGACTCTAGAGATGTGAGGATCTGCAGAATTAGAAGAGATTAGTGCTTCTCAGCACCAGTAGGTGAAGCAGACAACAGAGATATTTTTGGCAACCATTTTTTTTTGGAACTCAGAGTACAGGGAAGATTAAATCATGGGGATGCCAGCTAATCATTGGGGAAAACTTGTAATAAACTATTGACTCAAAAGAATAGCAAAATTAAAGCTATTGTCACAAGTAAGTCCTTTTCATTGAACAAAGTATTTTAGAGGAAATGAGCTTCATTTGCAACTCTTCCATTTAAAAAAAAAAGCTTTATAGACTCAAGATCCCCATACTTTAACTGTGGGAGATAAAGAACAAGAAAGCAAATGTAAGAAATCTATGAAGTATATTTAGAAATGAGTTGCTGATGTAGCTACTGATATTTGAAACTGAGTGGAACTAAGTGAAAGATAATCTCAACTAAGTTAACCATGACCACTTGGCATTGAAATAACTCTTTGACTGTGAACATCCTAAGAACAGGAAGAAAACTGTGGAGATTTTTAGCCTCTAAATAGGACAAATGGGAGAGACATTTGGAAATGTTTCATTCAAATGTGGTCAGCTGGGTGAGGAAAATGAAGGAAACCTTCCTATGGTAGAGATAAGGTGTATAGAAAACTCAAGAAACATCCCCACCTCCTGAACAGGAGACTCTGGATCTGCCTAGTGGGATTTCAGAACTGCTTTTTAGCAGTGCCTGTGATGGATCTCCCATTCCTGTCTCGAGTAAATGCTTTCTTATGCTTATCTTTTCCGTACTCCATCACCATACACTGTATACAAGAGGGTAAACAACTATTCAATTTATAATCTGATAAAGACAGGAAACCACCAGAAGAGATTTTAAAATTTCAGATACCCTCAGAGATCTTAGATTTCTGAAAGCAAAAAGAGACACAGAATAAAACTTTTCGATTCTTCTGTCACAGGGTGTAATCGATATGCTCTCCATGAAGAAAACAAAGTATTTTGTGCCCAAATGAAGATTTAGTTCTAAAAAGAAAACTTAAGAATATGGTAACACTGATATTCTTACTCTCTGAAGTTAGGGGTAGAGACACAATATACATTGCCTAAGAAATTTAAGTCAAAGTTATATATTTTACTCAAAGATGGAAGATCATGAGTAAGCCTGAGATTTTCCACATTCTTTTACCCTATTTGTAAGCATGGAAGCAGGAGTTCTGTGAGATGGTCATCATCATGGTTACTTGAATGATTACAGGGTGATCAAGGGTTCCTCTGTTGATGGTCAGCGAACACACAGAGAAAACAACACTTTGACAGGTTAAGGTCTGCAATCTAAGGTATGTTAGCACTGCATCATAGCCAAACCTACCCTAACTAATGCAGTTTAGTCATGTCTTCTTTACTTTTTTTCTCCCTACTTTATTCTTTCCTAATTTCTTTCCTTCCGTCCCCTCCAATCAAATCCAGGGTCTTGTTGTCAGACATGATTGATCTATCATGAAAGGTAAATTTAACTTTTCAGATCCAGGTCATAATATCTCTCTATTAATACCATAGAGAGTGCACATAAAGTATTCTGGAGCAGAAGGGAATTATTACTACTTTTCAAGCAATACAATCTAATATGTGGATCCTCTGTGCCTTGGGAGTAGAATGTCACTTCACATAGCCAGAATTTGTACTGCAAGCAAGAAACACGAAAATGCATGTGGGCATTTATAGGAAAGGGAAAGCTGCAACAGAAAGAGAAAATCCTTACTTTTTGGGAAGGATATCATCTCTTTACAGCCTTTTGATATATGAATAAATTTCTCTATGTAAAATTATAGGATATTCATAGATTTAAAATTCATCCTTGAATGATAGTACAAATCTCCAAAGGTGAATGTTTCTGGAGCTCTCTTAATATCTGTGATGAAATGATGTCCTCTGATTCTATGAGCCAAAGTAAACTTCTCCTTCATTCAGTGGCTCTCAAGTATTTTGTTACATGGATGAGAAAAGTAAGTAATGCAGGTTACAATCTGGGAAACAACCTTGAAATACAAAAAGCAATGTTAAAAACCTGCTGTAGAATTTTACCAAATCGTGACTATATTTATCTTTCAACCACAAGGCAGCTGGGAATGACCAGACTCACAACTTAGAAATTGTTACTAACACTGTTTTGTAACAATGGGCCTGAGTGTGGTCTCAGTCTTTGGGTAGTTCTAGCAAGGGAGCCCTTGTTTGGAAGGTGAGTTAACAGGGAAACATAGGTTTGGTTGAGTCCAAAAGCTGGATCCTACCTGGGGTTGGTGTGTCCATAGGGAACTACAAAGTTTCAGTTGGAAATGCTCATATTTCATTATATAACACATACAAAATATCAAATAATCAAGAAAACTTAAAAGTTGTAGAGATCTCATGAACAATGGCCTCAACACTCAACTAATATTACTCCATTTTCATTTTCCCTTTCTATGTTTGTATTACTTTTACTTGAAGATTGTAGTAGAACTTCAATTGTATTTTATCTTCTCTTGTCCACAGTAATAAGGGAAACATTTAGTTTAACATAGCTCAGTTTTATTAACTAAACCTTTCCCATTTCTCCCCCTCAATTTACATTTTGCTTAGGGATTTACACTCTCTTTTGATAGGCACTTTCAATTTTAAAAATTGTTATTATAGTTATTAATTTTATTTTATTACTCTATCCCCACATAAAAGTCAGAGGAAAACTTGTAGGGGTGGTCCCAGAGATAGAACTCAGGTCTTCAGGGCTGGTGTTAAGTATTCACTCTTTACCCACTTAGCCAACTTACCAGCTCTTTTTTCTTTTTCTTCGTTAGCAAAGTTTGTTCATTCACTTGGGCATTTGTTGAACATATGTATCTGCAAGTAGCAAACATGCAAATACTCAGTTGAAGTACCAGTAAGGTAGCTAGCTGTCTTTGGTCCACCAATAACACTCTTTTGCCGTGGATTCTCCAAACTCTTTGTTTCTTAGATCTCGTGAGTCTCATGTTAGCCCAGTAGTTAAAAATTTGAATTCAAGCATATGTGAAACATTTGTGTGGTTCCTATTTCTTCCAGCACAGCTCCTGTCACCCTACTCTGACAACTTGATGTCATTTTATTCTGAAACATTTTTCAATTTGGAGGATTAGGAATTGTGTAATTATATCATAATCTTTTTATTTTTAAAGTACTTCCTATTTTAAAACCAAAGTCTTTTTCTAACTTAGAGAACATTTAGCTCACTGATTCTATTCTCTCTGTTGCTTCTTTCTTACTTTGACTGCATAAACATTTGCTCAATTAGGTGTTGTCCAAATCTCCTTACTTTTCTACCTTGATTTTCCTAGGCTGTTTTAGCAGCACATTACTGCCCATTAACCTCCCAAATTAATAGTTTATACTATATATATTATCTTTCTGCAATTTAGCTATTCTACTGAGACTTTTTCTAAACAATATTTAGCTTAAAATAACTGATTCCTCTGAAATGCTGACTGCTCTTAGTGGACTTAGTACTCCTTTATTCAGAGAATAATGATGACAGGTATTTTAAATTTGTCTGCTTTTGACATTAACTATTTCTTCAGAGATTTGTTCTTTTTAACCACGTAGTGCCTTGAATTCATGTTATTTGTTCTTTAAATATTTGGCAATCCTTGATTACTCACTGATATGAGTGAAGACCTAACTCTGTGGTTCACAATCTTGTAACTTATTGGAATTACCTTGGGAGTTTCATAAAACTCTGATGTGCAGAACATTCCAGAGATAAAATACAAATATCTAGATATATCTTCCAGACACTTGAATCCCTTTCTTTGTATTAACTTGTTGTTTTTATTTTTTTTAAAGAAGCAATGAGGGAATGGGTTACATTTAATCAAGTTGTTAGTCAAAGGGACCCCACAAAAACTCTCAAACAACTCAGGCTATTGCCAAGGCTATTGATTGCTCTTCACAAACTGATAGTAAGCCCCTATTGTTGAAGAAAACATCTATACAACTCACTGAACATGGAGAAGTTAAGCTGGAGCCTACCTAGAGCCTTCATTACTACTGACTGAGTTTGTGGTACAGGGAGGTATTCTGCACACTACCAGAAGAGAAGAACAAACATCAACCTAGCTACAAACTCTTTAATCTACAATAGTAACCTGCCTATGAAATACACTGGTACAATAGTGGCACAAAGCTTGTGGGAGTAACCAACCATTATCTGATTGGATTTAAGGCCCACTCTATGAGCTGGAACTCATCACTGACATTGCTCATGTGACCAAGTATTTGAGACTAGATAGGCCATACACCCAGGGGAAAAACAAATACAACTATTATGCTAAAGGAGAATAGCAGTAATATGACTTCTAATGACATTCTGCTGTACTCATAGATCAGTGTCTTGCTCAGCCACCAACAAAGAAGCTTCCTCTAGCAGTCCATGGCAAGAAATACAGAGACCCACACCTGGACAATGTGCAGAGAGTAAGAGACCTTAGAATACTCAGTCCTAAATGGAATGTCTCCATCAAATTCCTCCCCTCATGGCTCAGAGAACTCTGTAGAAGAGGAGGCAGAAAGACTCATGGAGACTGTGGCAGTATGCATAAGGCATGCACAGAGCTAAGCCACATAGGGTCCCAATGCTGAGAGAGGAAGTAGATACAATCTCCTGTCCTTAACCCAGAAGCTAGCTACAATTGATAACTGCTCACAAATGAAAAGTTACTTTTTTCTAATGAAGTCTCATCGGGTATACAAACCACACTTAAGGGCAGGCCCCATGCCCGGTAGATGGCCAACACAAAACTAACTCAATGGCATCTTTGAAGGTTTTTTTTTGTCTCATAGTGCTTGGTCTGGGAATTTTTTTTAAGCCTTACAGATCTTCTGCTTACATATCATATATTATGGTTTCTGATTTTGTTTTTATGTTTTCTTTGTGTATGAATGGAATGTGTGTGTCTCAGAATCTTTATGTGTTTCTGTGTTTTCTGTACTTTCTCTTTGGCTCTTTTTTTCTGTTTGCTTTGTTCAATTATGGTTATTTACTATTATCATCATCATCATCATTATTATAGATACTTGTTTGTATTCTAATGAGAGAGTGAAAGAGAATGTGTAGATTTTGGTGGGTAGGGAAGTGGGGATGATTGGGGAAGAGTTGGGGGAGAGGAAACTGTAACCGGAATATATTGTATGAAAAAATATATTTTCAATAAAAAAGTGATGAAATGTGAGAATTAATGTTTGACTTTATTACAGTTCAAAGTTTATATAAATTGATTTTTCATTGTTTGAGAAGTTCATAAATGCATATAACACATTTTGATCAAATATACCACCATTTCTGCCCCATCTCCCCACCACTCTTACCTCTCCATTTCATATGCTCTTTTTTTTAAAGAATCACTAAGTCTACTCAGTGCTGCCATGATGTACACAGATGTGGGACCATCTGTTGGAGCCTTGAAGGGATATCACATGCTAATTCTGTCTGTCTGTCTGTTCTCTCTCTCTCTCTCTCTCTCTCTCTCTCTCTCTCTCTCTCTCTTTCTCTGTGTGTGTGTGTGTACAAGGTATCACAACACAAACCCAGATAATGATATAGATCAAAAGTTCTGTTATAGTGGTATTCTATTTGTACTGAAATGTGATTTTATTTGTATGTTAATAAATAAAGTTGCCTAGGAGTCAGAGCTATTAGCAAGCCATATCAAGAGCCGGGCGTGGTGGTGCACACCTTTAATCCCAGCACTTGGTAAGCAGAACTAGGTAGATCTCTGTGTGTTCAAGGACACAGCCAGCATTGGAGACACACGCCTTTAATCTCAATACCAACCATAGAAGACCTGGAGGTCTGTACAGACAGGCCGTGACGAGGCAGTCACGTAGTTGGGTTTACGACCAATGAGAAGGCAGAACAGAACTCTATTTAAAGACAAACGCACAGGAAGTAGCTCCCTTTTTCGGAGAGGTCTCTTGGCGGAAGAAGCTGGCTGGCGGCAGGTGGTAAGGCTCTTAGCTCTGACCTCTTGGGCTTTTATCTTTACATTGGCTCTGTGTTTCTTATTTAATAAGACGGTTAGTTACATCTACATTCTGTAAAGGACCAAATGCCTTTGACTATAAATTCTAGGCTCTCTTTCAAATCTCTTCAACTCTTTCAGTGAAAAAGCAGCAATAGACAATCTGTATATTTATGTCCATGTCTGTGTCCCACAGTATCTGACCAAACCAGATGGTATGTCCATTTTAGCCCTTGAGCTGTATTTTGGTGACCCTTTGCCTAGACCATTACAGCACCCCAGAAAATTTGCTTGTGCCCTTCCCCTCTGAAGGGTAACCATTCTTTAGCATCAGTATTTTGATTTAATTTAAATACAATATAATAAGATAAAACAAAAAACTGACACCTCAGAATTGAACAAAACAAACAGAAGGAAAACAGCCCAAGAGAAAGCACAAGAAATAGAGACCCACTCATTCATACACTCAGGAATTCCATAAAAAAAACCCACTAAATTTGGAACCATAATATATATACAAAGGACGTGGTACAGAGTCATGCAGTCCTTGTGCATGCTTCCTCAGTCTTGTGAGTTCATATGAACTTTGATCATCTTAATTTGGAGGGCCTTGTTTTCTTGGTGTCCTCCATCCCATACCCCTGGCTCTTACACTCTTTCTGCCTCCCCTTCTGTGGTGTTCCCTGAGCCCTGAGGGGAGAGATTTGATGGAGATAACTGTTTAGGACAGAGTGTTCCAGGGTCTCTCACTCTCAGTATGTCTGGCTGTGGGTCTCTGTATTTGTTCCCATCTTCTGCAAGAGAAAGCTTCTCTGATAATTACTGAGTAAGGCACTGATCTATGAGTATAGCAGAATGTCATTAGGAGTAATTTTATTACTATTGTTTTTGTTTGTTTTTAGAACAGTAGTATTTGGTTTTACCCTAGGTCCCTGGGCTATCTAGTCTCAGGTTCTTGGTCACCCAAGCAGTGTCAGATATGGATTCATCTCATGGAGTAAGCCTTAAATCAAATCAGATATTGATTGGTTACTCCCACAAGCTTTTTGCCACCATTACCCTAGTATATCTTACAGGCAGGGCACTATTGTAGATCAAAGTATTTGTGGCTGGGTTGGTGTTTATGTTTCCCTTTTGGTAGTGTGCAGAATAACTTCCTGTACCCAAAATGCTAGAATGTGGGAGTGAAGGCTCTCTGTAGGCATCAGCTCAACTTCTTCATGTTCAATGAGTTGTATAGGTGTTGTCTTCAGGAATGGGACTTTGCTGTCAGTTTGTGGAGAACAACAAATAACCTTGGCAGCAGCCTGGGTTGTTTGGGGATTCAAATGAGACCCCCTTTGGCCAACAGCTCAATTAGATGTAATCCAATCCCAGTGCTAGAAGTTTCATTTGGTGACAAGGGATGGCCAGTTGGGGAGAGACAACTAAAATTAAGGGTCATTTGAAATATAATAGAGTAGAAGCTTCCTAAAATATATACATATATGAAGGTAATCTTAATGAAGTCACCAAATAATAGTGTTAGCATTTTAAATCTATCTAAATGATTGTAATGTGTAGCTAAGATAGAGAATCACAGATGTAGACCAGCTAATTTTCATAGGTATGTATATCATGACAGTATAAGTAAAATACCTTGTTCTTAACACTGGCGACTCCAGACTCAATGTCCTTTGTGGGAATTTCTCAAAATAGATTCACAGCTTTAACTGGAGAAAGTGACACTGTCAGATGCTTTGAGAACAAACTATTGAGCACTATACACATTTCTATGGCCTTTTCTTCATCATCCAGTCATAGCTGTTTATATCTTTTATTGTTTCCTCCTCCCCTCTCTCCTCATGAGTGGAGAGGACTGGAAAGAAGAAACTAATACCACTCTTTCATCTGTCCCAAGGGCCTTCATGTCTGCCCATAGAGTGCAGGGAAACCATTGTCTTTGGTGGGACTAGTAGAAAGGGCCCTGGCCTTTGAGAAAAAGCTACTTACTCCACTAAGAATTGGCCAGCAGTAATGTGATTTATCAGTAAGGGAGCTGGAGCTGCCATCTCTACCCTCCTGACTCCTACCTCTAGTCTTGCATTTTCTAAAGATATTTACAGCTGACCCCTTGGGATTTCAACTCTGAGTAAGTGCTATGATCAGTATCATGACTATTAGTTACTAAGAACCTAGTGATGGAGCATCCACTGGAGCATTTCACACAAGGCACTGGACTGCCACTCTAGCATGATTTAGCATGAATCTTGTTTAGGTCCTAGTTGCTACTCCAGGGTCAATATCTGTCCCATCCCCCAAGAGTGTCTTGGGAATGGGGAAGAGTTCCCTGAATCAGAGTCTGCATTTCAACAAGTTCCTGAATTTACAAGCCCTTTGGAGTGTGTGATCCAATGACTTCTCACACTTGCTTTCAATCTGTACTAGACAACAGCAATTTAAGTGGAAAGTAAGATTTGCACAATTATGACTCAGTTTCTGCCTTGCCTAGTCCTCATGCCCTCCTGTAATTTTGTATTTATTATCTCTGCACTCTACAGTTACCCTAGCAGAAAAAATTATATGGCCAAATAGTATCATTTCCACTCACAAATGGAATTATTTTTGTTTGCTTTGTGTTTTCAGTCCATACCCATAATATTCACTTGATAATTCTGTTCCAATTATGTCTGTCTGTAGCCCTTACAAACAGGAACATCATAATAATAAGTCAGTAATCAGATGGCTGGGCTGTGAAATACACCCTTTATGTCTCATATTTGGAGTGTCCAGGGCTTTAATAACAAAGATTTGCTGTATGTAAAAGTCATACTTAGAGCACAAACCCCACTGTTCTGGAGGATGAGACCTATGGAGTGACCAAGGGTTATGAAATGTAACCCCATGTGCACTAGACAGTCCAAGTGCTGGGGGTGTGGTCATAGGAGAGCAGTAGTTTGCTAATGTTGTACTGAATTGTTTCTATATTTTCCTGAAGTCCAGACTCCAAAGATTTGAGCCCATTACTGCTTCCAAAGCAGCCACTGAGCAAGGTCTTAGACTAGGATTCAGAAGAGTGACCCGTCAGGAGATTTATGTTATAAACCTCCTGTATTAGTCAGGGTTCTCTAGAGTCACAGAACTTAGAGAACTGAATTTCATGAATATTCCTTCTGTTTGTCCTTGGCTAGGGTCTTACAGAGGCTGGACTTCCCATCTTCAGTATCTTTGCCTAGAAAACTCAATGACTTTACTAGTATCCTAGATGACCTCCCTGCTACCATTCTTACTTCATACCATTCTGTTCTAGGGGCAGCAAAAAAAACTTTTCTAAATCTCATGTGACCATGGTGTTCTAATGTATCTCAGTGATGTTCTTCAGATAAAATCCATACTCTTTACTGTGCCACATTAAGCTCTGTCTTTCTTTGCACCTCAAATCTCTGTCATGTGACCATCCATTCTGTTTTCTACTCTGAGTCTCATTTGAAGCCATGCTTGACTCTTCATTTATTCAATAGTGACTTGTGTTACACATGTTTCCTAAATAATGACTACATTCTCCTATTATAGACCGTCAGAGTATTACAGACTAGGGACACAGGTACACATGGGACAATGAGGCACATTTTGAAGAATTTAGCTCAAGTTTTATCTTAAATTTTGCAACTAGAAGAAAATAGCTATGTTCGAGTAGCCTTGAAAGAGGAGAGAGAAGGGTCATCTCCTTTTGATCTTTCGCTTCTCTACTGTCAGCCCCCAAACTTCCTTTTCTGTTTTAATTTCCACTGTCTTGTCAAATGATTGACAGCTAAATGGAATCACATGAAAGATGGTTTCAGTGGGCAGTCTGGGAGGAAGCTAGTGACTGGGACATTGCTATGAAATGAATATGTTTCTCCATAGCTCCCAGAAAAGGCTTTATTACACATCTTACTTGGTTTCAAATTGCATCTATTATGGTTGTTATTCCTGGCTTCAAGCCCCTGCAGAACAAAGTGAAACTTCTGATAGCCTGAGGTATGAGATTTACCAAGCAAAGGGGCACAGAAATGACAGGGAGTAGATGGATGACTAAGTGCCTTTTTGTTGTTGTTGTTTTTCTTACTGTTTTCATTTGCTAGCTGATGACAGAGAATCGTTAATGCAGCAGCTTTGGTCCGATTCTCTGATTGAATCATCCTGTGCAAGACAATTTAAAAGCTCATTCTATGCATCAATTCAGTTTATGTTTACATCAAAGTTTTATTATAAAAATGTTCATATATGACTAATAGTAATAAGTTAAGTGGGTGTCATAAAATGAAGCAGTTATTGATTCTTATTTAAAGTTTTTTTCAGAAGCCACAACAGCAAAACACTAGTCCTGTCTTCCTTCAGATATCATTTTCTTTTATTTAAAAAGTTGTTCTTGCCGGGCAGTGGTGGTGCACGCCTTTAATCCCAGCACTCAGAAGGCAGAGGCAGGCGGATCTTTGTGAGTTCGAGGCCAGCCTGGTCTACCAAGTGAGTTCCAGGAAAGGCACAAAGCTACACAGAGAAACCCTGTCTTGAAAAAAAAATTGTTCTTGAGAGCTTGTTTGGAGGTTCTAGCAGGGGAGCGCAGCTACTTGTATACCCTTGACCGAAGACCAGTCCTCCTCTATTCGGGGAAGGTCGTCCTCTTCCACCGAGCGCGCAGCTTCGGGAGGGACGCACATGGTGAGAGAGGAAGGGGACACCCGCCTAGCCAGCCAGATCAGTCGAATCAACCCTGGCGACCAATGGGGTGACAGATGTCGCAGCCAGATCGCCCTCACATCCAAAAAAAAAAATTGTTCTTGACCTATTAGACTAATAAAATATGATTGTTAGCCAACTTAGCAGCCTTGTACCAAGACTTCAGGGGGGCTTGTGGAGGTGCTCAGGATACCATTCCCCAGCCCATTTTTTCTTGTTTCTTGACTCTGTTTTAAAGCAAAAATCTGAGTTCTTAAGTGATTAGAGAAGTAAGCATCCTGTCTAGAATCTGGAACTCAAAGGCTTCCCTTAGGACCCCCTACCAGGATCTTCAATGTAGCTGATTCTGCTTGCTCACCCTTAGTTGCTGGGATTCCTCCCTCTCCCAGACTGCTTGTTGATGATTATCTTTCAAGTGAGATTCATTTAGTTGTCAATCCCACTAGGAGGTGGGTTGGAAAAGGAAAATATGAAAAATGGAGGAAGGTTGGAGGTCTGTCCAAAACAGCAAAGAATGACTCTTTGTCTCCCTAACTCTATCTCAGTCACATCCCCTCCTATCACCTTCTTCCTCTTATATTGTGGCTTCTAATTTCTGTGTGTCTCTTAGAAGCAGGGAACATTGACTAATCTCACATATAAGGACCTGAGAAATGCAGAAATAAAACTCACTCCCTTCAAAGAACCCAGTTTGTGTGAAGTAATCAAGAAAACCAATGCTTATTATGTAACTTAATAAACCAAAGCTTGTAGCATAGGTGGTAGAAGTAGGACAGTGACAGCATATCCAGAGATCAGGCAAATACTCAGATATTCTACTGCCTGTCAGACAGCTGCCTCTGGAGCTTTGACTCATTTATTACTTGCATTGGTCTCTTATCCTTTACTTCTGACATTTAGCAAGATCAAATCTGTGTTGTTTTCTCTGTGACATCTTAAAGGTGTTTTTTGTTCCTCTATGTGTCCAACATCATTGCTTGTAAAAATCATTGATCTGTAATGGGTTTTTCTAAAGATCAAAAGCTAATGATTGGATACCTGTGCTGTATGTAATATTATTGTTGCTTGTTACTAGGAAACTCCTTCTGTATGAGTGCTGTTCAGCCTTGTCTGTTTCCTTCTCTGCTTTATTCCCATTACCTTGCGTAAGGCTGTATATGTATGGATATTTGTAAAATTAACATCCTGTAATGCAAGAGGCTATAACTTATGAAAGATTTATAATCTGAGACCTTTAAACATTTGTCCATGCTTATGAAGCATCAGTGGAATCTGGGTTATTTCCCAATGACTAGAATAAAGATGAGAGGAGGTATACTGCTTTCCTACAGCTAGTTCAACAAATGACTGTACACATAGCTGGTATGAAACATGAATGTATTACCTTCCAGTTCTGGAGGTCACAAGTCCAAAATGAGTCTCACTGGGTTGTTTCTTCTGGAGGTTTATGTAAAATCTGTTTCCATATCCTTTTCAGCTTCTAACATTTACCCGCATTCTCTCTCTGTCTCCTGACTCCCTTTCACCACCTTCAAAGCCAGCAATATCCAGCATTTGGAAGGCTGAGGCAGTAGGATCTTGATATAGAAACCAGTCTAATTTATGTAGTGTGTTTGAGACCAACCTGGAATATATAATATGACCCTGTCATATAACAAAGCAAAGCAAAGCAGTGTCAACAGTGTGGACTGCTCAGATTGCAGTCATCCTGTCTTTCCTTCTGCCTCTATATTTCACTTAGAATTGCTGGCCCTGTCTTACATAGCATGCTTCATGGAGTTATGCCAGCTTTCAAGAGGCACCAATGCTTTTCCTAACCTCAAATGCTAGGTAAATGAGATGGAGCTTTGTCTAATCTATGGGACTTGATGGGAATCACATGACATCCTCAAGCCTCAGTTCCTTAGTCCATAAAATAATGATAATAATGGTATCCATTCCACAGGACAATTAGAAGTACTTAGCATAGTAACTGGTTCCTAGCAGGCAACAGGTAGATGACAGCTCTGTGTGTACAATTTGTTATCATACTTATCTCTTAAAGCCCATCACTGTTTTTAACTAGACCTTGTATTTATCTGTAATTCTTTCATTCTCTCCCAATTTATTCTTGGTTCAGATTTTAGGAAAAGTATATTAATTTGTTCACTCAAGAGCCATTTGCACTATACTGGTGTCTACGGATGTGCAGAGATTAATATGAGTGGAGAGGAGACTCAAATACCTACTACACGTTAGGTGTTTAATACATATTGTCTATTTGGTTCTAATTCTGATAGTCCTCCTCCTCTGAATGTAGATTTTTTTTTCTTTTCTCAGGAAGAGATTTTGTTTCCAGAAACAACCAAGATGAGTTTTAAAAATCAAACTAAAGAAAGCTATAAATTACCAATTCATATTGGGAAGCATATAATTGTGTTGAATTGTGATAATACCTTACACTTGGCACAGATTTGATTACACCTCAAGGGATAAACACAAGCATGGCAGTCAGTATTTACCCTGCTAGGCACAAGGACTCTGGGGTTTCAGAAGCATTGGCTTTTTCTCCTTCCAATGCCTAGTTTGCTGCCATTTGCACCCAAAATGCACACTACACATATAAACAATTTAAACAAACAAACAAACAAAAAACGATTCCAGACCTCGTTGGGCTATAATACAACTGACTTCAGCTCTGATAAATTTAGCAAGATGCCTGCACCATCAGTCTCAGTAGAGCCCTTAAAGGTCATGTAGCTCAAGATTCTCATTATATAGGTGCAAATTTGATACCTAGAGATGGAGGGCACCTATTCTAAGTCAGGAACAGTGTTGAGATTAGACAAAATATTCATTGAATGTGAAATAGCAATTAGAAGTTCCAATAATCTTCTCATTGAATCTTTTTAATTATTGTTATAAATATTTTCTTACTATATTTATGTTACAGAGGTTAAATGAGTTGCCCCAACTCACAAGTATGGGTAAAACACTTGCTGTGCAAGCCTTATGACCTGAGTTAAGATCCTCAGAATCCATGTAAAAGCTGGAAGAAAGAATTTGGGCACCTGTAATCCTAGCACCTATGCAGGGACATGAGAGGAAGATACAGGGGAATCTGGAAGCTCACAGGTCAGCTCATCTGGCATATGAAGCAATGTCCTACAAGAGAGATACTGTCTTAAGATAGAAGGTGAGGACAAACACCTGAGGTTGTCTTCTGATCTCCATATGTGCACTTCTGGCACACACATGTTTGCACTCACACACATATATATTGTATATACACATACAACATATACACATATTATACAGACAAATATATCATCATGCATACCAAAAAACTCTCTTCAGTGTTCACATATTAATAGTCAAAAAAGGAAATGATAATCTGCTCAAGGTTCTTGCCAAGCCATATCTATCACTATGGATTATTCAAGAAAATTGTACAATGACCATTATCCAAAGACCTTAGTCTAAAACTCATTTCCAGTTGAAGCAACCAATTGAACACTAAAGCAATCGCTGAGCCTTGGACACCATCTCCTACTTATCTTAACCTAGAGATACCCTACTAGCACCACATAAATCCAGAAAAGTTGACTGTAACTCCTCACAGTGTAGTGGTCCTCTCTTTTCCCTCCTCAGTCTGTTGGCCATCAGTCCAAGAGGACAAAGGGGCAGAAGCAGTGACAGAAAGCTTTGTACAGGGCCCATGAGCACTAACAGAGATAGCCCTCTGGGAGACAGACTTCAGTGAGTCAGCTCAACTTTATTCCAGAGTATAAATAATTTATAGGATTGGGGAGCCTGGGGACAAACCCTAATTTGCATTAACTGGCATGCTTCTATCACAAGGTCTAGTATGTGGCAGTAGGGTCTGTAGTGGGTAGCCATTTCAACCTTGATCTGGAAGTTCCAACCCCCATTGAGGCTTCGGTAACTGTCAGGCCTACAAGGTGGGGCCAAGAGAGGACCCTGAAGACCCAAGATCCGGATCCACCATCTCTCTTGGTTCCTGGACCATGGACGCTGGAGGTAGACTGAGCAGAGTTCTCCAGAGAACACCGCCGGACTGCGCCATGCCTTTCCTAAACCCTGCAACCTACCTATCCCTTCATTTGTAAGTTACGCCACTAAATAAACCTCCCTTTTAACTACATGGAGTGGATTAATAATTTCACCAATAAGGGTCCTATAGCAGAGCTCCTAGCACGAGTCTTCTAACAGGAGTCTGTACCAAGGGTCAAGCTAAAGAGGTCAGGCATCTGGTTTAGAGACAGCTTTCTGATAAGGTCAGTCCTACAGACCCAGGGACATCATCCAGATAAGAGCAGGTAGAAAGCAGGAAGCTTTGCTAGAGGGAGGGAATTTCCATGTTGCTGAGCTATTGAAATAAACTGCCAGGCCATGGGAGACTGTGACCTCTAGCAGTCAGCAAAAAACTTTACTCCTCACAGGACACAAGCTGAGCATGAATATGGTGTGAAGAGACTGGACAGTTTCAGTGTCAATAGGAACTATTTCTGATATCAACATGTAGTGGTTGAGATTTGATTTCAATGACTGCTACTATTTCAACCAGAAAGTCAATAGCTCTATACTTTCAAGAACATTCATTAAATTTCTTTAAATTTCCTCCATTAAAAGGCAGGAAGGAGACTAGTATGATCTGAAGCTGTAGTTTAGGAAGTGGACCAAACATGATACTTCATTTGCTGGGATGCAGAGTCCCAGTCTAGTGTAGCTTTAAGGGTCATTTTGAGACTGATTAAAAAGCAATTTGCAGGGAAACTGGTCAGTATTGTTAATACATTTAATGTACTTCCTGCTCATTTCATTTGAAGTTTATTTATGTCAAAAGGGCCTGTGAGTGAGAGAATTTATTGAACAGTGAAACTGGAGAGAGTATGAAAGGATGAGAAACTCTTAAGATACTGGGTCTGAAGGAAGTTTACTTGGAATAGTGACATTAGTTCTTGTTTTCCTCAAAGCATCTTATGTGTGTTGCTATCATCTGTGATGGTATTGTGTTCCCCAAAATACTGTGCATGCTAATAAACTTATCTGGGGTCAGAGAACAGGACAGCCACAATATTAAACATAGAGGTTAGGCAGTGGTAGCACACACCTTTAATCCTAGCTTTCCAGAGGCAGAGATCTACCTTGATCTCTGTGTGTTCAAGGATACAGCCAAGCATGGTGACACATGCCTTTAATCCCAGAAAGTGAGCCTTTAATCCCAGGGAGTGATGGTAGAAAGTAGTAAGGTATATAAAGCATGAAGACCAGAAAATAGAAGCATTTGACTGGTTAAGCTTTCAGGCTTTTGAGCAGCAGTTCAGCTGAGATTCATGCTGGATGAGGACTCAGAGGCTTCCAGTCTGAGGAAACAGGATCAGCTGAGGAACTGGCAAGGTGAGGAAGCTGTGGCTTGTTCTGCTTCTCTGATCTTCCAGCATTCACCCCAATACCTGGCTCCAGGTTTGTTTTTATTAATAAGACCGTTTAAGATTCCTGATTGTAATCATCTTTGTGAGTTAACCTTCTAGGATCTCAAGGCAACCTGATGGTGGCATGTGGCCATGTTATCATATAGATAGATGACAGCCTGTCTCTCATGCCACTTTCTTAGGTTCTGAGCTATTATATCCACCTGCCATCCTAATAGTCAGCCTGGACAGTTTTGGCAAATCTCACTATATAACTAACTTTTGTCTCTTAAATATTTGAGCCTTTGTGTATTCTGTTGTCAATATTCTTCCCTGCCTGAAGAAGGGGCATCATCTTTTAAAGGTCAGCTCAC
>CABHPQ010119975.1:0-18034 GCA_902168405.1 Peromyscus aztecus | reverse complement strand
GTGTGTGTGTGTGTGTGTGTGTGTGTGTGTGTGTGTGTGTGTGTGTGCAACACTCTCCCAAGGATATTTTTCCCATTTCCAGGGGCCAGGTAAATTTCTCATGTATATCTCTTAAGATTTCCTCTAAGATTTCTCAAAACATTATGAAAAAGAATGGTGGCATGCACGCCCTAACACATGGCTTAACTAATTAGATGCTCTCTATCACTTTAATTGAAATATTGCCAAATGAAAACAATACTCAGTGAAAAGGGAAACATGTCTAGAACTATAATGAAAATACTGTTTCTTTCTCTTTCGTGTTGGGTAAAGAGTCATTCAAAACTATGTTTTTACACAGGATCCATTTTGGATCAATATAACTGATCTCATGCACTAGAGATACCCTCTTCTAGTATTTTCTAATGATGTTAAGAAATGGAAAGTTTAGGGTACCAGAGAGGGTATCAAAGTCAAGAATATAGTACTTATTAGTGTGTAAGACTAATCAATGAAAGTATTCCAGCACAAGTACAATTCATAAAGGGTTTTAATAAACAGCCACTAAACATTGCACCAAAGCATTTTGAAACACAATTTCTACAGAGAGGCAAAGGTCAAGGTTCCATTCTAAATTCCTTAAGACAATCATTAACAGCCCCCCCACCCCCCATTCCTACACATCCACAAGACTATACTCTTCTAGTCATAAATTTACCTACAGACACAGTCTTAAGAATAATGGGACTGGCATGCATTATCCCAGCAATGGCAAGGAAGCAAGGGATAAGGGAAAGATGAATGAAAAGGCAACCAGCAGCTAATGACACACCCATTAGAAGCTTTGTTCAGTGGGTGGGCAGAGAATCTGCTTGTGGTGCTACTTGTGACTTTACTTTGGACCTTCTGGATACTCTGGACTAGTTGAGCTATTCAGATCCAAAGTGGCTGGGGCTGTTGTATTAAACAGTCTCATTCCTTCAAGTCATTACTACTAGAGGTGATCTTGGGTAATGTACTGTTACCTTTCTAAAGACTTTTATAGTGTCAAACTGTCTTCATGACCCAGAGGGCCCACTGTGGCTGTGCTCATTCTAAGTTAAGAATGGCCCTGGCTTCTCAGTTATTCCTTCATTTTGGCCTTTGGAAATGGGCGTAGGATATTTCTTTATTAAAGACATTTCTAAGAACTCCAGGCAAATTATTCAAACTTCTGGGACTACCTTATAAAAATTGTGTGTTTATGTCTGTTCTTTTTGCTTACATTTAAGAATAAACTGAAATTAAATGGCCTCTGATACATTATAAAATTGGTAATAAAGTTAATGATTTAACTGACTCAAAAATAAGTAGAGATATTTGTATGAATCTGCAATTCACCCCTCATTGCAATCAGCATCCAAAGTGGGTAAGAAGTCCTTGACATAATGGGAGCAAAGTGACTGAGCCTGAAAGAGGAGCACAATATGTACAATGTAGAAGGAAAAGTTTCACTTTCTCCTGTTTGTGGCCCTTTCTTTTGAGGCAGATTTCAGCCTTCAAACATTACCAACCATCTTATTTCATCTACTATTTGACAAATTGCATTGGCAGGGAGGTGAGTTTCTTAGATTCCCCATCTTTGAACAATTCTTATATAGGCATTTGATCTAGATCATTTTGTGTGTATGTATACCTTTTAAATTTGGCTTAAAAGTGTCTGTTCATTTTTTTCCTGAAGAGTTTGCAGGCAGCCATGAATCCACAGTAAGCAATAATCAGTTGGCTATAAGGGACTCAGTGTTGTTGAGGCATTCCTGAAGGAGACATATATTGAGATGCTA
The DNA here is from genome assembly GCA_902168405.1 of Peromyscus aztecus. Classification (NCBI taxonomy): domain Eukaryota; kingdom Metazoa; phylum Chordata; class Mammalia; order Rodentia; family Cricetidae; genus Peromyscus; species Peromyscus aztecus. The sequence continues at coordinate 16,232 of CABHPQ010119975.1, read as the reverse complement.
CTTTCTTGAGGGGCTGACTGAAACTAGAGTAGAACCCACACTTTTAATGCAGGAATGACCCAATTAGTTCTCTCTCTGTCTCTCTCTCTCTCTCTCTGTCTCTCTCTGTCTCTCTCTCTCTCTCTCTCTCTCTCTCTCTCTCTCTCTGTCTCTCTCTCTCTTTTGACCATACATGTTTGACAGAGTTGAGCCTTAATTGTCTCCACTAACTTCTAAGGCAAGAAACTATTTAGGGGTCACTTCAGAAGTTTGCACAGGTTTCTTCCAATTCTACCAGTTCATATATCTAGTAGGCCTTGTGGAGGCATGGGAGGGGCCAGATTGATAAGATTATATGAGACAGCTGGCCTAATTCCATAGTGAGTCAGAATCATCCAATGCAGCCCAGTTAATATGCTCCTGGATCTCAACACCCTGGACTTCATACAGCCAAGGTTTCCATTAGAAAAAGTAGAGTCTCCTGTTCCTTCTTTGTTGGGCAGAGTGAAATTAAACACATGCAGTGTCCTCAGCTGGGGGAGACTGGCACACTAAGATAAGCAACTAGACAAATGGCAGTGTTTGGCTCAATCCAAGCAATGTTCAAGGGACAAGTCATTTTTTTGTTATTACATTTTCATTGAAGTTTATAAATATGAATTGAGAAAGTGATTACAGTCAGCTTGGAACAGGGTTGAAAAGAAGAATCATGAAACACATAAAGGGAACCCTGGAGTTTGGGTGTTTGGATGCTTCATGGGGTATACAGTGGTTGCTATGCCACCACTATTATCTACTGTTTGCGGATCATGCCCTTGATAGCCGATTCCCGGTTTACATATGTAGCCCAATAGACAAGATTGAATATGGCAAAAAGCACAGGAAAGATGATACGGGAAATTTTGTCAACCTTGCTGACACTGTTGTAGGTCTTGGTCTCAGCAGGGCTGTCCTGAACATAAGTGACCTTCGGCGAAGCAATGACTGTTGGAGTTGAAGAAGAACTGGGAACAGCACCCTTGGAGATGGTAGAGAACTCAGCATCCTTGGTCAGGTTCATAGGATAGGTGGTTCCCACGATGTTGAAAGTGGTGCTCGTTTTCTTTGTTGGGGCTGCTGGTGTTTTCTTCTAGAGCCAAAAGGGGGGGGAATACAATAAAAGATGATGAATTCATTGTACAAAGTACTTTTGGAGAGTGCAGGGAGAAAGATCCATGAGGGGCATTAAAGAACCTACTAAGTAGTAGGTTTGTATATAGAGAGGTTTTCTATTTGAAAAACAGAAAACCTGCATGCACCATTTGAACTATCCTAGTCAGTCCCAACTGTTACCTTGAGAATAGAGTCTCAGTCAAGGGACTGCCCACATCAGAGTTGGGTTTTTTTTTGGGGGGGGTATGTCTATGGGAACTTTTCTTGATTGTTTGTTGATGTAGATGGGTCTAGATAACTGTGGGCATCACTATTCTTTAGGCAGGTGGTATTAGACTATATAAGAAAGCTATGTAAGCATGGGTCTTCAGATTAGCCAGCAAGCAGCATTCCTCTGAAGTTTTTGTTTCAAGTTCTTGCTTGAGTCCCTGCCCCAGCTTCCCTCAATGATGGACTATGACTATGACGTAGTAATGTAAACCAAATCAACCCTTTCCTCTTGTTTATAGTCAGTATTTTATCACAGCAACAGAAAGGAAACTAGAAAATTCTAGCTAAGTGTCTTTGGATAAATCACTCCTCCTTTGTGAGTTTCAGTTTCTTCATTTGTAAACTGAAGGTGAAAATAGCTGGCAGATTATTGAGAGGATGAAAGGAGAGAATGGCAGTGGGAATTACTAGGAAATGTGAGATTTTATAGATTGCATGATTTCATCCTTCACAATAACCATATGAAGTAGGTGACATTATTCACACTTAATATGTAAGTCAGCTTCAGATTAAATGGCAGAACACATACTATCAATCTGAGTTCCTGACTTTTGTCCATAGATACACTGTGCTGCTTTCTATAGCACAAGATACTCTTGGTTACCCGAGGAAAAAAAATTCCAAAAGGCTGCTGCCATCAAGGGGCACACCTCCTGTGAAGAAGAGAGCTTGGTGAATCTGCAAAGTCATTCTGTCTTAAACATCATAATAAATACGATGGAATGTTTACATGCATTATCACAACAGCATGCTGACCTCATGCACTATAAAGGTGCTTAACAAAGTAGGGGATGTACAAAGTGTTTCCACTCTTTCAGGGCTGCTAGCAGGAGCCACAGCCTCCCCACAGAGCTGAAGAAACACCTCTTCTGATACAGCAAAAGTAAAGACAGCAGGAAGCTTGCTATGGCATTGCCCTTTGGGAGATTTTTCCCCAACATAAACTATTCTCAAAACACAGTAAAAAGTGCTCCCCCTTTTTCTTTCCACATAAAAGTGCTCATGTATAAGTGGTGCCACATTGGGGTTGCCAGTGCTTAGGTCTGGATTGGAACAGAGATGCTGCATGGCATGGTGACTAAAGGAGCAAGCTAACTCCTAACTGCAGCCCAAGGCAGTGGCCTAGTTCAGGATGTAAAAACTCTTCCCATGTCTTCCCTTCAGCTCTTCTTCAGATACCTCAATCTCTTTCTTGATGCTTCTCAGAATTAACTTCTTTACTCTCCCAGTTCCTTACTTGTTTCCTTACTAAGTTTCTCTGTTCCTGCTTTCTTTTATAGCTCCTTTCTCCTCATCTCCCTTTTCTTCCTCCAAAGTTAAATCACAGTACCATTTCCTTTCCTGATCCAAATAATCACCTTTGTACATTTATTGAATATCAACAGGGCCAAAACATATGCTAAATATTTAGGGTTAAGTAGAAAAATTAGAAGTTATGCTTCAGTCCCTTTCTCCCAAGGTGCTCAAAGCCTATTGTTGAAGAGAACCCTGTGAACACATGATTGTCATAATGTGTAAGCTGGGTCCTGTTTTGAGTAAAATGTTATCAGTGTGCCTTCAGGTGTGGGAAAGGCAGGTCAAGGAAGGCTGTGATGTTTCCAGTCTGAGTTGAACAGTAAAAAATAACCCAATGATCTTCTTGTGGGGCTTCTAACAGTGAGGGCAGGGGCTGTCTCTGACTCTTTTACTGGCTTTTGGTATTCTATTCCTCATACTGGGTCACCTTGCTCAGTCTTAATACATGGAGAGGTGCTTAGTCTCACTGCAACTTGAAATGACATGTTTTGTTAATATCCATGGGAGGCCTGCCCTTTCCTGAACAAAAGAGGAGTAGATTTGGAGGGTAGAAAGAAAGGGGGTGGGGGAAGGGACTGGGAGGAGAGGAAGGAGGGGAAACTATGGGCAGGATGTAAAATAAATTAAAAAATAGTTGAGCAGGAGTCACCAAATGATAATGCAGCAAAGGCCAGTGCACAGGCCTAGAACACTGTTGGAGGATGGCAAAGAGTTTGCTGTGACTGAATCACAGTAAGCACAACAAACAAGTTGTAAGAACTGAAGGTGCAGATAGAAAAGGCCAGATCTTTGGGTCAGCTCCTGTGATTGGATTGGTGATTACCCTGTTGTTACAGAGATCCTTCACCCAGTGACTGGTGGAGGCAGGTTCAGGGAAAGAGGGATTGTAGGAGCCAGGGGTGTCAGGGACATCAGAGGAAAATCCACATAAAAGACTAGCCTGGTTCATGGGAACCTGTTCCTCATGCTGGATTGCCTTGCTCAGCCTGAATACAGGGGAATGTACTTGGTCTTATGGCAGCTTGATATGCCGTGCTTTGCTGATGCCCATGGGAGACCTGCCTTTTTCTGAATAAGGAGGAGGGGTAGATTAGGAGGGGGACCAAAGGGGTGGTGGGCTATGGAGTGGGAGGGAAGGAGTGAGAGGAGGCTGTAGTCAGGGTGTAAAATAAATAATTAATTTTTAAAAAGAAAATGCCAAATCTTAAAAGGCCTTGTGTACCACATTCTGCCTGCCTATGTTGACATCAGCATTCTTAGTCAGGGGCAGGGAGTGTTGGAATTGAGGGGTAGGAGAATGTGCAAGATAAGGGGGTGTTCATTTAAGTAAATAGTCTGACTAATAGGACATTTCAAAAACAATACTTTTCTTCTTTGTTAGAAGATTGTAGTCACATTGTTACAAGCAGAAGGGGTACAAAGCTCAAAGCCTTCTAAGAACCTTATAAACACTTTAAATACTACATGAGGCTCATTTATAATTAGCAAAGTCATTGTGTGAATAGAGTCCCGCTGCTAAATGCCTTTGCTATTAAATAAAATAGTGCTTTACTTGTTTGCCTGCTTATTAACTTGCTTAGTCATTTTTTCCATGGTTAGACAAAAAAAAAAAGCCAAAAAAAAAAATACAAAGTGAAGAAAACTTTACACCAACTTTGCTAAAAGCTTTTGCATGTCATTTCATTTAGTCATCTTATTAGCTGGTTATGACTAGGTCTTTGAAACAATCACTTGGGACAACAAACACTTTCTTTACCTCCACAGCTACTTTATGTTCTATAAGTGAAGAGAAACAGCAGGTGTTTTAATCACAGACTATTTAAATAGTAAAGTAAAATTACCTTTTAGTTTCTCACATCATTTCCAATATGACATTTTAATCACTACTATATTCCTACCTGTATTGTCAAAAAAAGGAAATGAAATTGAATGTTACAGCATAGAGCAGGATGCAGAGAAGTTGTTCATTAATGAGTAGAGAATTTTAAGTTTTAGAGATGAATAGTATTCTTGAGATTAACTGTGAGTGTGCTTAACATTATTAAATTACACACTTAATTGTTTGAAAATACATGGGTGAGAAGGAGATAAGAAGAAGTGAGGGTGAGAGTAATCAGAATGCATTGTATACATATATAAAATTATCAAAAAACAAATTTAATTAATAAAAAATAGCAAATTTTACCATAATTTAAATGTCATACATCTATATGTGATAGTTTTAATTGTCAACTTAGCACAATCTGGAATGGCTTGGGAAGACAAACTCAATGAGAGATTTTCTATGTCAGGTTACTCCATGGGCAATCTGTGGATAATTGTCCATTTTGTTAATTGATATGGGAATACCCACCCTAAAAGTGTGTGGCACCATTCTCTAGGATTGGGTCCTAAATTGTTTTACAGTACAGAAAATGAACTGAGCAGTAGGTATGCATGCATTCATTTCTCCCTACTCTTGACTGTGGATGTGATGGGACTGGCAGCTTCAAGATTTTTTCCCTTTACTATCCTCTAGTGCTGGGATGTAACCTGAAATTGTGAACTAACTAGGACATACACCTGCATTTATTTAAGTAACAAAATGAATCATATTGCTCTAATTAGAACTACCTAATTTTAAGTACATATGCTATGTTGCTTATGATAGTTACTTTACATAACACATTTGTATATGAAAAATCATATAATGAATCAATGACTTTGCTCTCAGAAAAATCAGAGAGAGAACTTAGAAAGAAAGATTAATTACAAGAGACAACATGGGGATGGGGAAATAGTTCAGTGAGACTAGAGTTAATCCTGCTACCACTCCTGTGAAAACTGGGTGTGGCAGTTCACAAACAAGATGGAAATCCTAGTGCTGGGAGGACTGGCAGGAGAGTCCCTGTAGCTTGCTGGCAGTCTATTTGAATTGGTAATGTATTGGGTCAGTGATAGACTCTGTCTCAAAAACTGAGATAAAGAATGATAGAGGAAGGCAGATCAACTTATAGGGATCAGTTAATCCTACAGAAAGGAAAGAAAATTCAGATGGAAGGCCAGCTTCCTAAAAGAATGAGAGTTATCAAAAGCATACATGGGAAATTATCCAGGTTCAAGTTACAGCTTAGAAGGAAAGAATGGAAGAGATTCAGATACTACCAGTGTTTTGAGGAGAAGAAAGAAACACAAGAAATTGAGGTAAATGTCATATGATGGTTTCCATACTCCCTAGAAAGACGGTAAAATAAATATTTAAAATTTAAATTAAGAGGCTAAAGTTATGGCTCAGTGGTTTAGAAAGCTAACTATGCTTGCAGAAGATCCAAGTTCAGTTCCCAGTACTCAAATCAAACAGTTTACAACTGCCTGTAACTCCAGCTCCAGGGGAACCAATACACTCTTCAGTACAGGCCTCTACCAGCAGTGCACACACATGTGTACACACACACACACACATACACACACACACACACACACACACACACACACACACAATCAAAAATAAAATAAATCTTTAAAAATATTTAAATTTGATTTTTATAATAAATAGAAATGAATACTGAAACAGAGAAGGCCTGTAGATACTGAATGAAGGACCAGCAGAATTTAAGGATATAAGCTCCTAACATTTACTAACCTGTTAATAGCTATATTTTTTCAGTAAAAACAAAAATCTACCTTATACTGAAATGACTAGGGAGTCCATGGGTGCTGATAAGTAACTGTAATCATATATTATTGTAACTATACTGGATAAAGAAACAAAAAATAGAGAAATCAGATTTTGAAAGACTTCAAGTTATTGAGTTACTAAATATTTCAAAATTGCCTGTTATATGGCATCCCTAGCATGCACCAGAGAAGAGTAAAACATGATCTCTGTCCTCAAGTTCACATTCCACTGAAAGGAACATGTAATAGAAATGTAATCAAACACATATACCAATGTCAGGTAATGACATTTTGAGTTGAAACACATAAGGCAGATCAGTCTAGAATAGGATAGTGAATGCTAGCTAGAAAAAGTATCTTTAAGAAGGTGATCCAAGAGTTGAATAAGAGAAAACAAACTCTTAAAAGATCTTAATAACCAAAGTTCAGGGAAGAATGGTGATCACAAAGCATCTTGTGGTTGAAATGGGAGTGATGTATTCAAGGGTCATAGACAGTGTAACTATGGGTTGAGAGGAGTCAATGAAAAGTTTAAAGTGGGGATTGCAAAACTGAGTGTAATGATACATGACAGAAAACCCCACCTACCTTGGAGATTTGGGTAATAGGATGACTAGCTGAATGTTATCCTGGGCAACATAGCAATATTCCAATCCCAGAAAAAGGGAAGTAACATGAAGCACATGCATGTGTGTGTGTGTGTGTGTGTGTGTGTGTGTGTGTGTGTGTATCAGAGCATTCTTAACTCAGAGTCAATTTTTTGCTAAGCTTTCATGTACTAGAACTAATTCTTAGAATTGAATTTATATTTGCTCTTAGTCTGTTCATTTTAGCCTGTCCTTTCAAACTTCATACATTCTTTCTGATTATTTCAAAAGTTAATCATCTCCTAACAACCATATGGATTTGAATCTTCTACCTTATATTTTTTCATTTGAGCTTCAGTGGACAATGTATTGAGAGATTAGAGTAAAAGAGAATCCTGTGAATTATCCCCAGGAGCCTCTGTTTAGGTCAGGTCAATGTCAGTCCACTGATGAATTCTATTTGACTTTAATTGGTCAACTAGTTATATCAGCCTAAATGTACTACTTTAAGTGTTTTTCTAGACATAATAGAAAGTTAATCAATGGAGCTGAAACAATGGCTCACCATTTAAGATGACTTACTGTTCTTGCAGAGGACCTAGGTTCAGTTCTCAGCACCCAGAAGATAGTTCACAATTCTAATCACTGGGGATCTGATACTCCTTTCTAGCCTCTAGAAAGCACTGTATGCATTAGTCTACTTACATGCATTCAGGTAAAACAGTCACACACATAAAATAATTGTTTAATTTAATAAGGTATCTTGATAAACTCTACACCATTTCCTGTTCTATCAGTTCATTAAACATTTATTAGAGGTCAATTTGTCATAATTTGTCCTTAGTGAACTTAAACCATATCTGCTGTGGATATCGCTTTGTATACTGTGAATGTGTTGCTTGGTTGATAAAATGCTGATTGGCCAGTAGCCAGGCAGGAAGTATAGGCAGGATAAGCAGACAAGGAGAATTGTGGGAAGGCTGGAAGGCTGAGTCAGAAGATGTCAGCCCCCTGTCCAGGGAGCAACAATGTAATGGCACACAGGTAAAGCCACGGAACACATGGCAACATAAAGATTAACAGAAATGGGCTGAGTTTAAATGTAAGAGCTAGTCAGTGGTTAGCCTGAGCTAATGACCAAGCAGTTTGAATTAATATAAACATGTGTGTATTTATTTGGGTTGGCGCAGCTGCAGGACTGGTAGGTGAGAGAGATTTGTCCTGACTGCAAGCTAGGCAGGACTGGAGAAACTTCAGCTACATATATCAGTTACTGAAATAATTTCTCTGAAAATATCTATTTAACAATATATTCTGGAAATTTTTACTTACGAGACCTGGGACGTCTTTATTCTATGGAGCAAACCAAAAACAATAATACCTTTTGGGGCTTTGTTTAATTTTATTTTCTCTTTTTATAGTGCTGAACTCAAGCTTGGGACTTTGATGTTCAAGATGAACAAACATTCTACCACAGAGTTATAATCACAAGCCTAAAGCTTCATCTTTTGTGAAAGTAGAATTTTATAACCTTGATACAAAAATACACTAGAAATCAGATCAGGGTGATGAAGACACTTAAAATGTCTGTTACTTTAGGGTTCTGGTCCAAAATAGAATTTCAACAAGTGGTTAGCATAGGCCAGGAGGAGAAACAAATTATCCTTATCTTTAAGCACAATTTTATATTGGTAGTAATAATATCCAAGGATTAAGTTTGATCACTACATATTGTCAAAGAATGGAAAATTGAGGTCATAGCTCTAAATGGGTACATGGAGGTATACACACACATGCACACACGCATTTATAATATAGAGTGCTTTCCACTGAGCAAGGGAAACTTCTTGCTGCTTAGAAGCAGAATCATTACAAGTGCTAATAGCCAGGAGAATTTATGTAGACAGAAAATGATCCTGAAATTATAAAGATTACAACTCACTTTCAAGTGCTCAGCCCTGTTCTAATCATCCTCTGAGTCACTTCCTAAAAGGATGTTTCCACACATAACAGGTAGTAAAGAATTGCTCTATTGCAACTTAAAGTAATAACTAATGTAAAATGTGCTGCAAGTTGGAGGAAGATGAGCAATAAAGATTGTTGGAGAATATACAAGAGAAACACGAAAGGCATGAAAACAAGTTGTAAAAGATCATGAAATTAATGTAAGACAATTAAGGCTGGAGAGATGGCTCAGTCAGTAAACTGGCTGCTATGTAAACATGAGGACCTGAGTTTTATCTCCAAAATCCATGTAAAAAGCCAGAGATGGAATCAAACACCTGTAATACCAGTACTAAGGATGTAAAGAAAGAAGATTATTAGAGCTCACTGGCCAGTAAATCTAGCCAAATTGGTGAATTGAGTGAGAGACTGTCTCCAAAGGTAAGGTGTATAAATGATTGAAGAAGATGCCACAAAATGACGGTAAATAGGAATTGTTGACAATTGTGAGAGACACAGAAAATAGGCTTGGAAAAAATGCCAATAAAATTAAATTAAAAATAATAAGCTTTTTCCGTTCTGCTGCCACCATGCCATCCAGACTGAGGAAGACCCGGAAACTCTGGGGCCACGTGAGCCACGGCCACGGCTGCATCGGTAAACACCGCAAGCACCCAGGAGGCCGTGGTAATGCTGGAGGCATGCATCACCACAGGATCAACTTCGACAAATATCATCCATGTTACTTTGGGAAAGTTGGTATGAGACATTACCACTTAAAGAGGAACCAGAGCCTCTGTCCAACTGTCAACCTGGATAAATTGTGGACACTGGTCAGTGAGCAGACATGCGTCAATGCTGCAAAGAACAAGATTGGAGCTGCTCCCATCATTGATGTTGTGTGATTGGGCTACTACAAAGTTCTGGAGAAGGGAAAGCTCCCTAAGCAGCCTGTCATCGTGAAAGCCAAATTTTTCAGCAGAAGAGCTGAAGAGAAGATAAAGGGTGTTGGAGGTGCCTGTGTCCTGGTGGCTTGAAGCCACCCAGGGAGGTTAATTAAATGCTAACATTTTCCAAAATAATAATAATAATAATAATAATAATAATAATAAAGAGTTAAAAATTATTAGAGAAGAAATGGTAGATATAGAAGATGACAGAAATCTCTATGGTACACATAATTGGTACTTCTAGGGAAAGAGCAGAACAAATCTGTGATATCAAAGCTATCCTTAGACATTAAAGGCCAAGATTTTACAGCTTTTAAAGAAAATGTCTGTTAATTTTGTATCCAGCTGTTTTGCTGATTTTTTTTTCATCAGTAGGAGTTTCATGGTAGAGTCTCCAGGGACTTTTAAATATAAAACTATATCATCTGCAAATATAGTTTGAATTTCCTGTTTTCATTTCTTATTTTTCCTTTGATCTCCTTCACTTGTCAAATTGCTCTAGCTTAGATCAAGTATAACAAGTATTATGTTGAACAGGAGTAAGGAGAGTGGGCATTCTTATTTTAGTGGAAATTATTTAATGTTTTCTCCCATCATGATGATGTTGGATGGGAGCTTGCTATATATTGTCTATACTGAGTTGAGATATGTCCCCTATATCCCTAGTCTCTTTAGGACTTTTATCATGGTGGATGTTGGATTTTGTCAAAGGCATTTCTGAATCTAATGATATGATCATATATTGGTCTTGCCCTTTAGTTTATTTAAGTGGTAAATTACATTTACTGATTTACATACATTGAACAATCTCTGCATCACTGGGATAAAGCCTACCTGAACACAGTAGATAATCTTTTTGAAATTATTTAAATTAGGTATATAAGTATTGTGGGATAAGATAACCATTTTGTACACTGTGAAGATGTGTCTCTGTTTTACCTCACTTGTTTAAGGTACCTTCTGATTGGTTTAATAAAGAGCTGATGGCCAATAGCTAGGCAGGAGAGGATAGGTGGGACTTCTGGAGAGAGAGAGGAACATGGGGGAATTTTTTTTTTTGAGAGACAAGGAATTCACCAGTGAGACATAGAGGAAGTGGGATGCATGGTACTGAGGAGAGGTAATGAGCCACATGGAGGAACATAGATTAATATGAACAGGTTAATTTAAGTTTTAAGAGCTAGTTGGGAACAAGCCTAAGCTAAGGCCAAACTTTTGTACTTAACACGAACTCTCTGTTTCATTATTAGAGAACTGGTGGTTCAAATAAAGTCCAAATACAATTGGTGTCCAATGTGGAGGCATGTATATCCAAGTATGGGGCCTGTAAGAAGCTGGCAAGCTACTCAGCAGGAGACTAGGTAGAAACACCTGTTGCAGTACAGGTTCAGCAACTTTCCAGAGCTGTGGCAGGTAAATGTGGCTCCCAGCCAGTGTCTGCAAGTGGAAGGCATTCTATACTTGATATATATGATACCTTTAAAAGTTCATGTGTATTCAGAAAAAAAAGGATAAGACACCAATGAGGACAATGAGATGCTAGCATCTCAGCTGCTAGCTGAGATGGTTTAGCCTCACAGACTACTCTAGTCAGGACTTCAGATAAGCCCTACACTTTCCCATTACACAGAGACTGGACAACAAATGATGCAGCTAGCTATCCAAGAACTTGGTCATTATCCAAATTTTCTCAGAGTCCCCTAAAAATGGCATAACCCGCAGACAACAGAGAGTAATTTTAAGAACATGATGCCCACATTCCCAAGAGGTGGAGTGGGTAGTTTTTGGTCATTCAGTAGGTTATGGATGTTTATCACTCTTTAGGTGGGTTAGTTGCAAGTTGCTATTGGTCATGGTCCGGGAGGAAACTAAACAAAGGAGATTAAATTAAGGAAGTTTTTTCCTTTCTTTCTCTTTCCTCTATCCTTCTTATTCTTCCTATCTAGTGAAAAATGGGGGGAGGGATATAGGAATGATAGGATAAAAGGGTAGACTATTGAATCTACTTTTAAACTAAAAAGCAACTATTAGTCTCAAACATTTTACATTGGTATGGATTTTTGTATATTGATACAAATTTAATGTTATTTTTGTAACAGCATACTGTATCATACATATGCCCCTCATTTAAAATTGTAGTGTAAAGTTTTAGTCCTTGAAAGCTACTAATACAAATGGATAATTAAGAGCCTAGATCCCATCCCTGGGCACCAGCCATTCCGGGGAAGACCTGCCCAACTTGGCCCCAGGTTCTGGCCAGTGGCAGGATCCTCTCCACCCCCACCAGGAAGGTTCCCTTTCTCCAAGACCCCTGGCAGACCCTGCAATCTCCATGCCCAGCCACCATGCCCATCAGCCTGAGACCCCAGCCACTTCCTGAGACTTAGAGACCAAGCCCCAGCTCCCATCCTTCCCCGGACCTCCCATCTGGACAAGAGCTCCCATCCCACCCCGGAGCTCCCATCTGGAAAAGAGAGAGAGGCTTCCTGAATCTGTTAGCTCTATCTGGACCAAATGCGCTGATAAGACCAAGAACAAAACCACAAGGAGATGGGCAGACGTCAAGGCAGAAGTACATACAACAAAATGAAGAGCAATACAGCGTCACCAGAACCTAGCCCTCCTCCAACAGCTAGACCTGAACATCAAAAAATGGAAGAAGCAGAAGAAACCAGCCTTATGAATAACATCATGAAGAGATTAAAGGCTTATATAGAAGGAATCACAAATGAAATTGAGGAAAAGGCAAACAAAAAATGGGAAGAATGCTATAAAAAACTAGAGGAAAGGACAAATAAAGCAGAAGAAAACAATAAAGCCCTGAAAGAAAATCATGAAAAAGCAATGAAACAGATGAAGGAAACAGTCCAAGACCTGACAAGGGAAATAGAAAAAAATGAAGAAGACACAAACAGAGAGAATACTGGAAATAGAAAATCTGAGTAAACGAACAGGAACTTCAGATGCAAGTATAACCAACAGAATGCAAGAGATGGAAGAGAGGATCTCTGGCATTGAAGATAAGGTAGAAGAAATAGATTCATCAGTCAAAGAAAACACTAAAGCCAACAAAGTCATAACCCAAAATGTCCAAGAAATTTGGGACACCATGAAAAGACCAAACCTATGAATAATAGGGATAGAGAAAGGAGAAGAATACCAACTCAAAGGCACAGAAAATATATTCAACAAGATCATAGAAGAAAACTTTCCCAACTTAAAGAAGGAAATGCCTATGAAGATACAAGAAGCCTATAGAACACCAAACAGATTAGACCCCCAAAAAAGTCCCCTCACCACATAAAAATTAAACAACTAAATGTACAAAATAAAGAAAGAATATTAAGAGCAGCAAAGGAAAAAGGCCAAGTGACTTATAAAGGCAAACCCATCAGAATAACACCCGATTTCTCAGTGGAGACTTTGAAAGCCAGAAGAACATGGACAGATGTAATGCAGACACTAAGAGACCATGGATGCCAGCCTAGACTAATATACCCAGCAAAACTTTCAATCATCATAGACGGAGTGAACAAGACATTCCAAGACAAAGCCAGATTCAAACAATACTTATCCACAAACCCAGCCCTACAGAAAGCACTAGAAGGAAAATTCCAACCTAAGGAAGTCAGATACACCCTCGAAAACACAGGCAGTAGATAATGCCACAGCAGTAAACCCCAAAGAAGAGAAGTACACACACACTACCACAAAAAATAACAGGTATGAACAATCACTGGTCATTAATATCCCTTAATATCAATGGACTTAATTCACCTATAAAAAGACACAGGCTTACAGAATGGATACGAAACCAGGATCCATCTTTCTGCTGCATACAAGAAACACACCTCAAATTCAAAGATAGATACTACCTAAGAATAAAAGGCTGGGAAAAGACTTTCCAATCAAACGGTCTTAAGAAACAAGCGGGTGTAGCCATCCTAATATCCAGCAAAATAGACTTCAAACTAAAATCAATCAAAAGAGATCAAGAAGGGCATTACATACTCATCACAGGAAAGATCCACCAAGATGAAGTTTCAATTCTGAACATTTATGCCCCAAACACAAGGGCACCCACATATGTAAAAGTAACATTACTAAAGCTTAAACCACATATAAAATCCCACACATTAACAGTGGGAGACTTCAACACCCCACTTTCACCACTGGACAGATCTCCTAAATCGAAACTTAACAGAGAAATAAAGGACTTAACTGATGTTATGACTCAAATGGACTTAATATCTACAGAACATTCCATCCTAACAAAAAAGAATATACTTTCTTCTGAGCACCCCATGGAACCTTCTCTAAAATTGACCACATACTTGGCCACAAAGCAAATCTCAACAGATACAAAACAATTGGAATAACCTCCTGCATTCTATCAGACCACCATTGTTGCTAGAGTTTTCCTGCCTAGCCCACGGTCAGGATAAATCTCTTTCACCTGCCAGTCCCACAGCTGTCAGACCCAACCAAGTAAACACAGAGACGTATATTGCTTACAAACTGTATGGCCATCCACCATGATCAAGTAGGCTTCATCCCAGGGATGCAAGGGTGGTTCAACATACAAAAGTCCGTCAATGTAATACACCATATAAACAAACTCATAGAAAAAAACCACATGATCATCTCACTAGATACAGAAAAGGCATTTGACAAAATCCAACACCCCTTCATGATAAAGGTCTTGGAGCGGTCATGAATACAGGGAACATACCTAAACATAATAAAGGCAATTTACAGCAAGCCAACAGCCAACATCAAATTAAATGGAGAGAAATTCAAAGTGATTCCACTAAAATCAGGAACGAGGCAAGGCTGTCCGCTCTCCCCATACTTACTCAATATAGTACTTGAAGTTCTAGCCAGAGCAATAAGACAACATAAGGAGATTAAGGGGATACAAATTGGAAAGGAAGAAGTCAAGCTTTCCCTATTTGCAGATGACATGATAGTATACTTGAGTGACCCCAAAGATTCAACCAAGGAACTGATACAGCTTATAAACACCTTCAGCAACATAGCAGGATACAAGATCAACTCAAAAAAAATCAGTAGCCCTCCTATATACAATTGACAAACAAGCTGAGAAGGAAATCAGAGATACATCACCCTTTACAATAGCCACAAATGATATAAAATACCTTGGGGTAACTCTAACTAAGCAAGTGAAGGACCTATATGACAAGAACTTTAAGTCCCTGAAAAAAGAAATTGAAGATGTCAGAAAATGGAAAGATCTCCCATGCTCATGGATAGGCAGGATTAACATAGTAAAAATGGCAATCTTACCAAAAGCAATCTACAGATTCAATGCAATCCCCATCAAAATACCAACACAATTCTTCACAGACCTGGAAAGAATAATACTCAACTTCATATGGAAAAACAAAAAACCCAGGATAGCCAAAAGAATCCTGTACAATAAAACAACCTCTGGAGGCATCATGATCCCTGACCTCAAGCTCTACTATAGAGCTACAGTAATAAAAACAGCTTGGTACTGGCATAAAAACCGACATGTGGACCAATGGAATCGAATTGAAGACACTGACATTAATCTGCACACCTATGAACATATAATTTTTGACAAAGAAGCCAAAACTGTACAATGGAAAAAAGAAAGCATCTTCAACAAATGGTGCTGGCATAACTGGATTGTCTACATGTAGAAGGCTGCAAATAGATCCATATCTGTCACCGTGCACAAAACTTAAGTCCAAGTAGATCAAAGACCTCAACACAAATCCAGCTACTCTGAACCTGCTAGAAGAGAAAGTAGGAAGTAGTCTTGAATGCATTGGCATAGGAGATCACTTCCTAAATATAACACCAGTAGCACAGACACTGAGAGAAACAATCAATCAATGGGACCTCTTGAAACTGAAAAGCTTTTGTAGAGCAAAGGATACGGTCAACAAGGCAAAGCGACAGCCTACAGAATGGGAAAAGATCGTCACCAACCCTACATCTGACAGAGGACTGTTACCCAGAATATATATAAAGAACTCAAGAATTTAGACATCAAAATGTCCAACAGTCCAATTAAGAAATGGGCTATAGAACTAAATAGAGAATTCTCAACAGAGGAAACTCAAATGGCTGAAAGACATTTAAGGCATTGCTCAACATCCCTAATCATCAGGGAAATGCAAATCAAAATGACTCTGAGATACCACCTTACACCTGTCAGAATGGCTAAGATCAAAAACTCTGAAGACACCTTGTGCTGGAGAGGATGTGTAGCTAGGGGAACTCTCCTCCACTCCTGGTAGGAATGCAAGCTTGTACAACCACTTTGGCAATCAATATGGTGCTTTCTTAAAAAATTGGGAAACAATCTCCCCCAAGATCCAGCTATACCACTCTTAGGCATATACCC